>DWGO01000060.1:0-17038 GCA_018247635.1 Eurytides dolicaon deicoon
CGTCTGCCCATAATGACACAGCACCACACAGAGCGTGCTAGGCTCTGAGCTGCCTTCGTCATCCAGAGATTTCAGATGATCTATCTCTTTGCCCTGTAATTTCACTGGTATCATTGCCCTTCAAACCGGAACACAGTAGTGCTTGGCGGCAGAATATCTGGCAATCCAGCGGTACCTCCCTAGTCGTACTCTGCAAGAGTCCTACCACTTAGAGCATTACAGTTAATAGGGGCGTTGTGGTACTTACCCGCCGTGGAGCACGCGATGCAGGCGGCAAGCGCGAGCAGCGCCCCCGCCGCGCGCCTCCGATCCATCTGCCGGCTCCCGTCTGCAACAATCGAGCGGACCGATCAATTACGGGCCGAATTTCGCCGGGCCATTGTCGCTCCGAACGGGGAACGTCCCCGCTACCACCCGTGATGCTAACAAAATGCGAATTACGAACGGGAAAGGCGAAACAAGTGCACTCTCCGCTTGACGCAGTTTTCATTGACACAGAATGCGTCGTTTAGCAATGACGTGCAGTTATCATTTATGAGCAATTTTTTTCTTCCATATAAAGCATTATACATACGTGATTTTTTATATAAGTATTGGATAAAATTGCACTTTATATTTATCTTTTAAGTTAACTAACAAAATTTGCCCCTTCAACCTCGCTTAGCGAGTTACTTAGAACAAATAACTCCACAGGCCTATAAAATAAAAATGTCCCTACCTAATAACAGAAGGCGCAATATATTAAAAAACTTTTCACTGAATGGTGGCGAACTTTAATCACATCCGGTCGCCGAGTGAGCTTATTAAGGCGAATTGAAGTTCGCAACAGAGAATATTTTGTTTTCATTCGGTGGCGAAGTTCGAAAGCGAAAAGTTTTGCGCAATCTTAATTGGAGGGGTGGAGTGAAATGAAGTGAAGCGGTCGGTGCTCGTAACAAAATACTAAAGAAGCTCTTGGGCGGCGTAATAAACGTAGAAATGTATCGCGGGGAGGGTAGAGAGGTGCGGGGGCGATAGTGGGAATGTATGTCGTGGAAGTAAGCATTGAGGACGCTCCGTCGAGTGGGGGGCGGGAACAGGGGCCGCGTCGCACCCCAGCCGGGATCCACACAGTACCCACTCGACGGGCGCGTTGTTTTTAACAACACCGACCGGATATATATCCTTATACTTATTATTGCTCTCGAACTGTATGTTATCATTCGCAATACCTTCGGCGGCGTGAGATGAGGCTGGCGTACGAATGTTACCCAGTCGAGCGAATGTTACACAAATATTTGACGCTATAGCAAAATTACATCGTTAAAATTGTTCACTTTAAAATTTATCTTTAACTGCAACTAATTGAAGTAGATACGAAATTCATGTTAAGACAGCTTGTTAAACATTTGACGGCTTCTAACATCCTAGCTAAAATGATTGTGGAACGAGAGAACTACCGAAAACTCTTATCACTTTTTTGCAGTTACATTGCGCACAGCTAATTCTTTATTATGGCTAACAGCTAACTCTTAGTTGGAGAGCCAATTACTTTTGTACAAATTAATACTGTTGTTCCGTACAATATCCGAATACGTTATCTGAAGCAAAAATATCTGCTGAGTAGACGCGTCTGTTAAGACAAATGTAATAATATTTTTCGAACCTGCTATCGTAGCAAAAAAGTATAATCATATGAGAAAAGTCGTCTCTATCCTGTCTCAAAACTATTCTCACGTGGATGTTAGTATTGGTATAAATTGTTCATCATCATTTTTTCTTGTAATTTTGCATAGTAAAAATAATTTATGTTGTGAAGCAACCAAGCCAATGGAGAAATGTTCGATTTCTGCATGAAAGAAGTAAAAAGCCAACAAAGAAAAATTCACAATTATGATATCACTAAAGAAAGTTCTCAGTTTTTATAAACGGTATAGGATTTTTAATTTGCGATTTGGGATCGATCTCGCGTAAATCTGTCGAATCGAAGGTATTGTGTTCATATATATAAGAAGGGTCCCTCCGTCTAGACGTACTTCGCAAGTCACCTCAGCGTAGAGGGTGAGGGAGCACAGAATTCTCTAACGTCTATTTATTTGCTTTACCCAAAATATGTGTTCAACACATTAAGGCGTGTTTGCCTTCTTCATATTTTCGAATGGATCCTCTTCAGGGCCTCGTATGTAATTGGAGTTAACACGGGATGGTTGACTCAAGGAATGCGTTTCTTCTTTGTCTGTTAAACCATTCGCGTTGTTTAAGAAAAGAGTATATTATTTAGTAACCCGGTTTCGACAGTATCCTTCGCGTGCCATTAGACTTCCGTTTTAGTTTTGTCGTATTTCGATATTTTTTCGGGAAAGAATTCCTGAGACACATTTTCTAAGTGGCAGGACTCTTGCAGAGTCCCACTGGGGCGCCACTACTGCATTGCCTGATATCCTGCCGGCAAGCAGTGGTGTGTAAGCACTACTGTGTTCCGGTTTGAAGGTTAATGATGCCGGAGAAGGGCAAAGAGATAGACCATCTAATATCTCTAGGGACGAGCGTAGCACAGAGCTAAGCACGTTTGTTGTAATGTGTTGTTATGGGCAGGCGTAACGTTCACCATCAGGCGCACGACTTGCTCGTTTCGTCACTTTATCTCGTAAAAAAAAAGACAACCAACAAATACAATTTACTTCTTTAAATTTCAATTTTCTCTTTAAAATGAGCCCTATAAAAATAACAATAAATCTTCCGATTTGAATTAAATTATGTTTGACGCAACGTGGGGACTTCGCTCTTCAAAGTATACAATAGGAGCCCACTTCTCAAGCGTAATTTGACGTACCGTTTTTTTCCAGCGGTGCACCGACGAAACTAACAGTTAACATGATTAAATTCAAGTATAAATTTGAAGCGAAAGACACGAAGTTGTAATGTTACGAACGGATGACTTTCTTAATGGGGTTCGCGAAGACATAACTGTAGACCACGATCGGAGTGCTATTTGTACGGGACGTACTTTGTAATTGATGTATACGCTAGTCGCCCTATTTCTATTGTGATATTACGAAATCATCATCACTGCTTTAAAGGCATCGAGCTTTTAATATCTCTTTACCGTCACCGTTTGTTATAACGTTGGCAACATTGCCTTCCACGTCGGAATACAGTAGTGCTCACACATTACTTGGTGGTAGAGTTGAAGAAACCAACAATGTAGTACCCGAGGGGAGCTCTGTAAGGGAGTCTTACCACCTGAATTTATTTTTAGAAATATGCCGTCCGCGTTTCTATCGCAACAATCGTTTCGGAGCGCAGAGGTGAAAGCTTATCTGATCATCTCATCACATTGCCGGGCGCAAAGAAACGGGTTTAAACGAAACAACGGCTATGGGAACGGAAGGCGATCGGGTCGATCGGCAGGGCGTGGAGGCCGTGGTGGGTCGCTGCCCGGCGCGTTGCCCAACACATCATTTCGGAACATTGCAACCGCAGCGAGCATTGACACCAATCCCCAACATGGGATTAATGCGGCACACTGACGGCGGAGTGAAATGAAAAAGCCCGCCTGTGCTCTTCGCGTTCCACGAAGGCATTAACACGATTTCTTGCTATCGAACCGCACGCCGCGCGGAGACGCGTAATAAAAAGCGACTTCATCAATGTTGACTTGCCTCGTGTTAGATCATTAAGCTCGGCTTGATATCATCAACGTAACTATGCAATTACGCCTTCTTTCAACTCGTTTATGGTGTATGGCACTCGATTTAGTTCAGACGCATTTCGCTAAATAGCCGAAGCGGCAGATGCGAGACGAGATGACCGCCGGTTCGCTTGGTGAGGGCATTGAGTCGATCCCGCCCACCTCGCTTAGCTACGTGCTCCTAACTTCTGATGTTCTATCGTTATTACGCAGCCAGACGGATGCCTCTGACTCCGATCGCTTTAAGATAGGTAGCGTTAGAATTGCTTGGATTTGTAAATTAAAAAAAAAACCTATGTATATGAATGAGTAATAAAAACGTTTTATTGCTTATTTATGTACTCATAATATTACAAACAAAAGCCCATCGCATTGCCCTTAAATATGTAATATGCTAGGAGTCAGTTCTGTGTGACTTGTATTCCATTTCGCTTATTATGTTATATTATATTCATATATTCATTAGAATTCTAACGTGACAAAAATTTAAATTAAGCTTATTTGAGTTTAGTCAAAATATGTCACGAGCAGACCACTTTGTGATCACGAATTCTGTAATTTTCGAAACATTGCAATTGATATGTAAAGCCATAATCCAACATGATTGATTAGGTAGTTGTCACAGAGCATATTTAATCATCAAAGTACCTAATCAATACGAGAACAAAGCTTAACAAAGCAAACATCAAAACATTTGATAACTATCATGAACTCATTCGCTCGACGCGGCTGTTAACTCGATCAAATTGAATCAAAGTAACCATAAATAGTTGAAATCGAATCGAGACACGGACGGATTTCAGCGTAATCCAGCCGTATGATTGATTAGGCGGTTGTCGCGGCGCGACGGGGCGGACGCGTGGACGTGACGGCGACCGCTACGCTCAGACATCCAGCGGCGACATGCGACGTTCGCACAATGCGCTCACGTACCTCGTGTCGCGATTATCGGCCGTCGTAAATTACGCACGATTAGCATACAGTCGTGGTGGAGGCGACTAGTCGCTATTAGATTCGGCTACACGCCGATGTTGGGCCGTTATTAGGCGATAATTGTCGTGCAAGTGTGGCGCTCCATTAACGGACGCCTAAGGTATGCTCATGGTGAAGCATTAGCATACTTCTACCGCGTTGGACACGATTATCCTCGTCAAATGACACATCACTAGGTACACGTTTGATTGTGCAATCTATAATTGAACCGTTTGTTGATTCTTCTTAGCGAATATATGCGTCATTCGGAATACTGAATGGAGTAGAGGAATGTTTGCGAAAGCAACTAAACTGTAAACGACAGAATTTATGCTCGTTAAGGAAATAGGTAGGAAGAGCGCAAATATTAACTCCGTTTCGAGTGCCTCTTGCAGTTCGTTGACTCGTGCAAATTTTGTGTCAGATGATGCTAATAAAAACTATCTAGACCTCCACACCACATAACAGTGCCCGGGTTTTTTGAGCATTCGCATATTTTTCGCTCGTTTTGGTAGCGGTTTTCATATTACCACTTTCTATAGCCATAATGAACTAATAAAAGATGTCATAATGTTTTTTTTTAAATGACTCAGAGATAAAATATACATTAAGTGTCTTGTGCAAAATGATTCGTTTAAGAATCTTGATTTATTTATAGTTTCGGTAAAATCGAAATTTTCTTTGAAACAAAAATGGATAACTGTTTTTAATTTTGTGTACCGTCGCCCTTCACCTGTCTTTTAAAGCATTATAAATTCATTACAATGCTATTGTTCTAAAAGTAAATATAGGATGAATACGTAAATTAAAAACATATGTGAACGGAATAATGCGTGCAGTCGATCGATGCTTTTAAAATATTTTTCGGACGTTCTTATTACCATTTATCGGCGTGTTAAGCATAATGTCCCACGCTCTGTTTTGTTCTGACCTTAATATGGCCACTGGTCTGGTACTAGAGCGTCGGCACCGTGCTGTATCGTACGCAGGGGCACGCACGTAGCTCCAACGTAGTCCGAATATTTTACGTAAATCCGCGCTAGACGACCGAACACCGTTATGACGTGTTTATATTCAAACTGCACCGGCACCTAAGAATTATCTCATTTCCATGCCATTCCGTTTTTCGATTTATTCACATCGTTCAGATGCTTTTATTTCGTCTGAATATGCTAATCGCGGCGAAAACTATTCGCATCACGCACAGAACGGTGTGATTGACAATCTGAATTGCAACTACGAATAGCTATTTAGTAGCGATTTGGGAAAAAAACATAGTTCGCATGCGAGATTCTCTTCTCGAAAAAGCTGGAAATTAGTTTCTTATTCGTTATAAATTCGAAGTTACGAAAGGCGAGTTCGTAGTGCAAGAATTTCGCGAGGTCCGGCGCGGCTCGAAGCTCGGGAATGCACTATTCTTTTGTCTGTGTGGACGTGGACGCAGCCACCGTTAGTGTGAGTGCTGTTGCTAGGTGTACGTTGAATTCGCGATTGTTGGTAGGCGGGCGAGAGGCTCACACGATGAGCGTTGCCCCGCGCTCGGTCGCTGCATAAACCGCCCCGGGCCTGGCGTCTCGCGTATAGAAAAAAAGCTCACTACGCGAAAATAATCGTCGAATTATGCACAATTAACGTGCCGATTGCTTTATTTACCATTTTAGCGAGACCATTAAAACTTGAGCGAGGCAAAAACTGCGATTGGGAGAGGACGTTAAACTTGCCATTTAAAACATCGTTATGAGCCTAATAAAATATTTTTATTACACTTAAATGAGAATACTAGAAAAAATCGCAATTAGAATCGCATTGCGCATGCCGTAGGAGAGGAAAGTTCGAGCATTCCACACAATGAGCTATTCCGCAAAACGACTGTCGCCCTCACCCCACGAGACGAGAAGCGAGCCGACCCAACCGCCAGCTAAACCGCCTGACCTTTAGATTTGAAAGTGCCTTTTGTGTGCATACCAATTAATAGCGTTGATAATTCGAACAAGCGGCGGAGCGGGCGGCGTAGAAGCATTTCGTCGTGTTAACAGTTAGCCTTACCAGGAAGCGGGCGTTGCGGGCGTGATGTCTATTGACTCCTATTCGCAGCCATGTACGAATGCCTCGCGCCGAACAGTGTTTACGAGCCGCCCGACCGGCCAGTCATTACCGTCCATATCTCTACGACGGGAATGAATGGCCAGTGCTCAAAGCGACGTCGGTGCTAGCTTTAAACGAGCGGCCATGAGCACGTAGTGAACTCAGACTTCAACAGTGTTTTCCGTTAACCCTTTTATTGCCCGCAGCGTGTTTACAAGAACAATATGGCTCGAGCGTCGAACACCTCGAACTGTTTTATTGGTCGCCATAGTAACGCACGGACCCGCTCCGTAGCGTAGTAACGCTCTAACGCTCTCCCCGCCTCCGCTATAAACTAAGCGAGTGTACTATTTTACATCGGATCCATTACAATGTTGGGGCCAAGGGAAAAATTCCTTTCGCATGAACTCAATGGGAATACTCGCATAAAATCCCCCAAGGTTTACTGACTTGCAAAGAGAGTAAAAAAATAACGACGCGAATAACAATAGTAGGCAAGGGCTTCGGTTTTCTCATTGGAACTGCATTATAAAGAACAGGTTTCGCACAAAAACGATACTAAACGAGTCTAGACGTGAAACATTTATTCGCCGCATTATCATATTACACGGGAGTCGTGGTCATCGCTTAGAAAATGACGCTATTCGTTTTCACTTGAGACCGCAACAAGGAAAAAAACAAGCTAAGTGTACTCATACGTGTGTATATTTTATGAAATATACGGAGTTGAATTCCCTTTCGCTATAAAAACACGTAGAGGCGATCACTTATTGTGCAGACCTCCGAGGCATCAGTGCATGCGATTGTAAAAGCTTGCATTAATGATTATCTTACTGCCTAGGGTACCTGAGCGCTTTCAAATGGAACCTATTAAGAGTTTTAATGACAGAGCCGTTAATAATAATATTCCCCGTCGTAACTTAAGTAATAACTCTCCCGCGTGTAATTGTTCGAAACCCAACTTACAAGTTCAGGAATTCATGCTCGTAAAAACATGATGTACGATGTATTGCCTCGAGAATCATTAACAAAAGGCAATTATATGGGAATAGTTAGGTTAAAAACAATTCTAATTTTGTTAAAAAAATCTAATGAAGTCGTACGTTCTGGCTGTTTGTGTCGTTTGAAGCGGATTAAAACAGTATACGCTATAATTTCTTACTTGAAACATCGAGTGGACTCTCAACGCCGTTGCGTTTTGGTATTAATGGGGTGTCTTGAGCACTGCCGGGGTCAAGCAATGCGTGCAAAGTCGACCCACATTTGAAGGATTACAAGTAGCCGCTAAGAGAATTTACCGCTAACATTGCCATATAAGCTGGTATGAATTTTAGGTCGCCGCGAGCATAACATGCTCTTGCGCCGACATCTGCGCAAATATTGATTTAGTAAGTCGGCCTCGCCCGTTGCTGGAACTGAATGCCGTCAACGTCGCCTCTCTTCCTACTACTATCGAATGGTGAACGATCGATCGCTTTTGAATAGTTAAACTGATACCTCATCATTTAGGGTACTAAGCAGAGAACATATTTCTCTTTTCTCTTTTGTTCGAAATCAAAATTGTCCTGTAATGTTTGTCGTTGTAAAGTTTGTCGTTGTTCTCGCTTGTGGTAAAATTAAGCCAGAAGCCTGAAGGAGAATTAAAAAAACAATCTTATTTATATAAATGAAATGCACTTTCCAGTATAAAGAGGATATAAAACAATATACGATCTATGGGGGATAATTTTGCTAAATATTTGAGCCAAAATTCTGCAGAAAAAGAGAAGCCTTAAAAGTCTAAAGAAATTTAAAAAAAAACTTGATTTTATAAAAAAAACGTATGGTACAATAGAATAAGTAAAAAAGGTTGGTGCGTTCAACATTTCGCGAGCCAATGAGCCATAAAACCGAGAGCATAAGTGAGATACGCAAAAACGCGAGCACTATAAAGTATCGTATCTCGTATCTCCGCAAAATGCCGGCCGTACAGCCGGCATCGAGTTTAATCCCTAATAATCATAAAAGAGCGACCGAGACCGGAAATTAGCTTGTTTCACTTGTATATACTTTATACAGCGAGCTGAATTAATGGTGGTACAGTACCGTTACGGAGATGCCGCAGTTTTGAGCCAGATACCACAACGAGGGGGAATATTCTAACGTCCATCATGTTCCGAGAACGGCTAGCTATTCGACTTACGATTGTTCGCCAAAGCCATTTTCTAACTGCGACTAACGTACGAATCTTGTGTTATATCGTCGCATAAATAATTCGATTTGGATCCATGAACGAGATAAGCCGGTTATGTGTACGATGTCGCGGAAAATTGTATACGGCTTATAACCGCATAAATCATATTATTTCGTATATTGGATAATACATTGCTATGAGTCATAGATAATTGAACTTAAAGGCATCGAATGGATTTGCTCTAAATTTTCTTGCCAAAAATAATTTAAATCAAATATCTAAATTAAAAAAAATGGGCTTACATTTTGTTCTGTCGTTCGTTTGACTGGAATGTTACCATTTGGAATATAATTAATGTGTTATACAATATATTACCGGAAATTTTGACCTTAAACTGGTTAGGCTCAAAGACATTACGTACGCTCTTATTGCAGGAAGTATAGATCCGAACTTACTGACAGCTACGGCTTGGTTTTTATTAAGTGTTCTTCGTTAATAAATGAATTAAAAAAGTTTAACTCAACCAGCCAATCATAATATGAGTCACGTAAACAAATTAAAGTAAGGAAACGTCGGTGGTTGCGTCAGAACTATACTTAGTTATCAAAGTTCTGTAATCACCGTCATGCGCGGGTTTTTTCTGCGTCTCAAAAGCACAGCGTTAGTCGTGATTACCTATAGCATCTTTAATTGAACGAATATATACTTAACGAAAATTATTATTATTGCTTTTTGAAAACAAAAAAAAAAAACAGACACAAAAACCGACTATAGATATGATTTCAAGGTGAAGAAGAAGTATGAGTATTTACATCGGGGAAGCATTGCATCAGGAAATAGGTGTTAATAAGTTTTATTACCTTTTTACAAGTACTTTATTAGACCTTCGTCATTTTTTTTATTACGAAACATTCTATTTATTCACAAGTTAATCATTTACAAATCACCTCGCTTTTCAGCCATTTACCAAACAGAATGTTGGTATTGATTTTCCTTCCCAGTTCCGTCTCAGGTGTGAATAATTCATGTGGAGCCTCAGACGTATTATTTCCATCGAGACCCTTGCGAGATTAAAAAAACTTCCAAAGCGATGCCTCGAAGCCCGCTTGAAGCGTTGTATTATTGAATAAAGAGAGCCGAGTGGTATAATAAAAAGATCGGCGAAAAGTTGCGGGGAGAAGTCGGCTACGCCGGTGGCGTCAGGCCGCGGGGCTGCATGCGTCTCACTCGCCGCCAGGACAATGACATCGCACGTTCCGCACGATAAAACAACCTGAACATTATGAAGAACCGCCCGAGCCTTTTTATCACCGCAAAAACTCGGACACCACTCACCTGTAATTGCCTAATTAGAATTTTTACCATTTCCCAGTGCTGAATCTAATCTTGGCTCGGTGCGGAAAGACGATAAATAATCTCCTTGTTCGCTCGGTTTACTTCTCAGTCACGAAACAAGGTTCGCATTTGATATGCGATGCTATTTTTTTCGGCACTCGTCCTTTGTACGTTCTTCAGGTCCTTCGTTCGACACGGGGTCATCGTTGAAATAAATCAGGGTGTTATCTCGCACTGCTTTTAAGTTATCGAACCTCAAAACGCCCGAAACCATGATTTAAAACTCTTCGAATTCAAAAGTAAACATTGTATTGTTGCTTGTTAAATAGTCTCCTTACTTTCTCACGCCCGTTTCCAAAGTGTCGGCCACTAGACAAAGTTTGTGTGGCGAGCCACAGTACCACCGGAGCGCAATCGTCAAATATCGGTACAAATACTAATTGGTAAAAGACCTATTCAAACACAACATGAGGTTTTTTACTCGGTAAATGGTAAAGTGGACATGTCTATTTGTTTTGTTATTTAGTGTGTGGGTGCTATAAGGCCGAGCACAGCGTTCAAGAGCTTTTTCGTGGCGAAAAGAGCTCAAGTCAGTCGAGGTGACTGTCAGGCTTCAACCGCGTATATGATTGATTTTATCACGATTCTTATATATAAAGTATTATTAAAGATGCGACTGCAATGTAAATTGTGCAAGATAAAACAAAATCAAAAAAATACATGTTTACTATGAACAATGGTAATGTTGTATGGTTAATTTGTGATGCAGCCGAAGGCCTCCAAAACTAATTTCAATATTCGAACACTAACTGGGTCAACATTCACATGAATGTAAATAAATGTGAATAGTAAAAAGTGGCGAGTCGATTGCGTCGAGTCAAAAAAACTCCGTGTAATGAATGGTCAAAATTAAAATGCCCGCGCAATAGAAAGGCTTTTTTTCTAACCTGGCGCAATTACAGCGAAGTAGGCGATGTCTTTCCCACGTATATTAGATATTGTGAGTCTTTCAATAGCCGGGGCTAATAATTCAACAAGAGGAAATTTAGTACAGTGACGTCAGTACTTTCACGCCTTATACGAGGTTGATTGACACGAAAAAAGATAACTATTGTAATAAAAACCAAGACAGGCAAAAAAGCACCGGCTAAATAACATCTTAACCTACATACCGATGGGTGGCGACTGGTACCGAGAGAGCGTTGTCTCTTTTGAATGTGAATTTTAAATTGACTTCAAGTAGGGTCATATTCGAGTGTTCCCCTTTATCGGTCATTGTGACCGGCATCGCTGCTCGGTTATATTCTAATATTGACATTCAGGTGGCGAACGAGGCGAGGTTTCTTATACACTCGCGCCCAGTGCTCCCTTCGCCGGTACTAATAACTATTCCGCCGTAAGACAAAAGTACTCCGCGTTGCGCCATCTGCATGCACATTTCATTTTCTAGTAACGCCGTCGACTTACCTATACTCGGACATGAAACTGATGAATGAATGATGTCATTCCGAAGCGTTCCGAGTAATATAATGCGGCGTTAACCTATTATAAATTCTATATCGAGCTTCCCTAGCCTACAAGTAGCTCTGATTACGTTATCACGAAACTGCACGCTTTGACGCTAACATTATTGCACGGCCAAACTGTCCTTTGTCGATGAACCCCGCTCGATGTGCCAAGATCCGAAGCAACGTCACGACATTACGATTATAGCAAGTGAAACAGAAACGGTTCGCGGGTTTTTGCGGCATTTTTGTGGTCCGCTAACGGTTAAAACTCCTTGCGCCACCGATGTGTGTCGGCGGACAAGTCAAGCGCCGAAGTTAAACTCGCCGTCTGTGCGTTCCGCGTGCAGACGTTTTGTGATTTTTTTATATAGACTTTCTGCTTCAGACAACATCAGAGGTCACAAAAGCTTTACTATTTTAATCAACTCTAATGAACATGTGTAAGAATTGGATACATTTATCGAATTTAGACCATTACTGTCTTAGTCTTATCCCTGACAGTCTGTACTGTCATCGGTATGTTAGCATGTACATACAATATAGGTTGATATTGAATGTGAATGTCACAATAGCGCATGGCACATGTGCGTCGGGTGTTGCAAGTTGCGCGGGTCAATGGCACCCGCGGGGCCCAGATTCGGTTCCCCATAAGTTGCCATTTTCTCGGGAAGTGTCGGCGCGTGGTCCGAGCCCGCCGCAAGCCGCGAGCGCATTCTGTCACGGCGCGACTCTGCGCGCGCATATTGACGCGCGATATTAATGCGGCGTCAGTGAGCTATGCGAGTGATTTTATTGTCGACACCCATGCGACTGTGTCGGCACAAAGCTATGTTATTTTTACTATATAACAACCATGGACATGAATCGTCTAACTGTAGTAAGTAAAATGTGTAAATAAAAGATTGAAATGCAATTTGGTTGAGTAAATTTAACCTCAACTGTTTTTATTCGGTATTATGATTAAAAACTGAAAATACTAGTACTGTAGTAGTTATTAGTACTGTAGTAGTAGTAGTACTGTAGTAGTATTATGTTTAGGGGTATCCTAGGCGTGAGCCTTTAACATTTATCTTAATCATTTAAGTTTTAAATGTGTTATGTATAGGTTATTATTAGGTTCGTTCGTATCACGACCTTGCGGTTTTTTGTCTGAGAACTAGACAAAGGTGTATAAAGAGAAGTTCGGAAAAAAAAACCGTCACCCGGCTATTTAGCTCCTAACCACTAAGCGTGATTCCGTGCACTAAGTGCGAAGCGCTTGAACAAAACAAAAGAGTCGGAAGCTCTACAACCTTGCTCGGTTACGTCTTCATTGTGTACTGAAGAATAAATCTATTTACTTATTTATGAATCGCTACTTTATTTATTTTGTAAAAATATTTAAAAGTTACTTATTGATATAAACGGAAGCTTTTATCATCAAAGCTTTCCTCATCTCTACCCAAGTTTGGAATTGAAAACAAATTGTCAGATATCCCGCGAGTATCGAGGATGGACGTATAAATGGGATGTAACAAACATATTAGGCAAGACGAGTCGGGTTGGTAGCACTTGGTGCTGTTTCGAATTAGAATAACGATAACGCCTTTTTCCAGTCCCCGTAAAAGGAGATAAGACCCTAATAGGCTCCATAAAGGATCATAGGACTGAATTCGTGAATGCAATACAAATTCACGACTCATACAGTACGCTATTGCTGATCTTTTCTTTCATTGTATTATTAAATGTAACCCAGACCTTTGGCTTTTTGCTATATCATAACAAATTAAAAAATATTAGTCACTTTTAATCTCTTTCAACTGACATTTTTTTTTTAAATATCATTTCCACTGTATACAGGTAATAAATATTTCATGTAAAAGTAAGATTAAAAAAAAGAAATATTTGTCAAGTGACTAATATAGCGATGATGTAAACACGTCTTTGTACCAATGTAAAAATATTTAAAATTATCCTCGCAAAAAGGTTTTTCGATAAGCGTGCAATGAAAATTGAACGTAATTGCTTTATTAGGTATATTATCATGACGTAAGCTTTACGATTTATCGGTCAACCAAAGTTTTTATGTAATAGAAAATGGGCGCAGGGATTTTATTATGTCAATTTTCTCGATTTCAGTCGACATTATATCAAATAGCAAGCGCCCTGACAGCTCACTAGACGTCCCGTAGGCAATGCTTAGTTTTCCCGTTTGTATTATTGCTAGGGCCTGTAGACTCCGAAACAATATCTCGTTCACATGCCAAATCAATGTTTCGACTTTTATAGCATTGTTTCGGTGTAGTCATGGTTTTGTGGTATTCAATGCTTGCTTGGCTTGCTCTTCTTTCATAAGAAACGAAGCAACGTATTGATATAATTAAATTAAATTAATGTAGTAGTGGGAAAGGTGTAAGTTTATAGAATATTAATATCAGAAAATTTAGTTTTCAACGAAATGTCGAGGAAATTTAGTTTTCTACGAACTTATATTTACTATTAAGTAATATATTTGCAATGTAATGGGGTATCTACCCAAGCCGTATAATTGAGATGATTTAAGTTTCAGTTTTAGTTGGATTTTTAATCTTTATCACGAAGTTTTCAAATATAAAATAATTATTTAAAAAGTAAGAATGAAGGCCAAAAAGGATTTGAATGATATGAAAATTGTTTAAAGAGGTATAAGTAATTTTATTTCTACTGATTTGTTCGTGTTATTAGAAAAATGGCTTCGTTTTAGCGTAGAATTTACTTATATTATGTTTTTAAAAATTAACTTCGAAAAATTCTAAGATAGCTTACTAGACTCATATGTGTCGTAAAAGCCTCATCCACATCATTACAAAAATCGCGAATCTTCTTTGAGATGCTACTTCGCCTGCTCGTTACCAGTGTTACAAGAAAAGAGCTTACACCCTTATACTTGTACCTGAGCTTACCGAATAGGTCTGTGAATATGAAATGCTATATGTTGTCTATGCTAAGTGGTAGGTGGTAATTTTCTAAGTGGTAGGACTTTTGCAGAGTCCGACTGGGGCGGTACCACTGCTTTGCCAGATATTCTTATATATGTATAAGCACTACTGTATTCGGGTTTGAAGGGCAATGATTCCATCCATTACAGGGCAAAGAGATAGACCATCTAGTATCTCTGGGTGTCAAGCGCAGCACAGAGTCAAGCAAGCGCTGTTCGATACTGTGTTGTTATAGGCAGACGTGATGCTTACCATCAGGCGCACGACTTGTTCTTTTCGTCACTTTATCTCATAAAATTAAAAAAATATTAAAAATAGAACCTTTTTTGCAGTCCACCAGGGTAAGTGCTACACTAACTCGACAAGCATTATTGTGTTTCGATTAAGGTGGTAATTTTCCGGAGAAATAAAAAAGAAATAGCAATATTTTACCTATCAACTAAACAAAAATTTTGTGGTCAAAGAGCATAGTGCCAAGTTTTAAACTATTTAGCTTAATCACAGAATGATGCTGTGTTGTTATTGAGTGTCGCATACCGTCGCCTGACTTGATTATCTTTTCGCGAAGTTCTATAATTTTTTTTTCCTGTAATAAAACTTGAGTCATTATTAATATTTATGACAATTTTGTTTCAATAAAATCGAGTGATTTTTGTCTATTTTGTATTTTATGTTGTCGGATTTACAATAAGTTTTAATTTCGGAAAAGAAAAACAACAATATAAATTGTTAATTTTTTTACATAATTTTATATTTAACTGGCTAGTAATATTTTATATAAAATAGGCACTAAAAAATAATACCCCGCGTAAAATATGTAACGTGTACGTAATTTAGCACCTTGATTGTTAATGTGGTTTATTAAAGGCAGAAATGGAACGAAGTGCTTTAAAACTTTAGTTTTACAAGTGTTTTTTTGTAAGTGACAGGACTGTGGCAGTGTCCGACTGGGGCGGTACCACCAAGTACCGCCAAGCAGTAGTGTGTAAACAATAGTGTGTTCCGGTGTGAAGGGTAATGATACCAACAGGGCAAAGAGATAGACCATCTTACATGTGCACACTCTGTGTTGTTATATGCAGTCGTGGTGCTTACCATTAGACGCATTTGCCATCATTTACCTTTCTCGTCTCGTAACGTACTTTATCTAAAAAAAAACCTATATTTTTATTTAGCAAACAGTGTATATCTTTTAAAAAGCCTTTATTTAGCTACCCGACTGAAGTGTATATAAGTTAAAAAAAAGGGACAAATATAGTGTTATGTGATAAAGGCTCGTGTAGTGTATCATCTTCAATCTTTACTAATATTATAAAGAAAATTCCAAATTATGTTTGTTTGTCCTTCTTGCATTATTCAAGAGAGCATCAGACTGCTTTGATAAAATGTGAAACTAGTAAACTTGTAACATAACGTATATCCCAGTAAAATGACAAAATAAACGGGCAAAAACTACATAATTGAATGTCTTACAAGCGGATCACCGGTTCGGCAAAAGGCAAGCATAGCATGAATCAGAAATATCTGTATTTTTAATTTTTACAAAAAAAATAAGTTAAAAGTTCCGTTGAGTTTCTTTCGCCTATTCTTTTCAGGGCTGAAGGATTTTTTCCCGAACAAGCAGTAAAATGTTTAAACTTTAAAAAGAGATTGTAAACCAATCCAACTTTGAATAAAAAAAATTGACTTTGACTTTATTGCTCCGATTAAAACCACGCACGATGTTCCACCTCAGGCACATGTCAACAGTCACGAGTCAAGTATCGGCCGAGGAGGATAGAGGGAAAGGCGCACCACGATGCCGGCATTTGTCCCCCGCGGGCTCACCACGCCGCATCAGCAGTGCGGCCCCTCAAGCCACGGGTTATAGATGGAGTGGCCTTCGCAATACCGACACTTCGCTTCCTCGTGACTCCACCTTAGCTGCGAAGGACAAGGGTTGTGGCTCCAACCCACTCTAATCCATCTCCGCAGCCTCCTACAAGGCGCACCCAAAGTAGGCTTCTAAAGCTCACCTGTAGTGCCCTCTCTGGTCAGCCGTGCATTGTACCATCAGAGCTTACTTGTCGCACCAAAAATTATTGAACCGGACAACACGTTATGGAACGGACAACATGTTACCAAAACTGCTAAAATTTGTTATTATTTTAATAATTCAATTAATGTCTATATTTATTTGACTAAATTTATTTTTGTTTCACTAACTATAAATATTTGACAAATAAATTTTGATCAAGCTAATGAAAACTTTGACGATCGTTACCCATGTCCAAATCAATAACAATTCTTTTCATGCTACGACATCAAGTTTAAGTACGAGTACATACTCTTACTTAAA
>DWGO01000061.1:0-16994 GCA_018247635.1 Eurytides dolicaon deicoon
CACACACACAGTTATATATATTTATTACGGTATTTTAGAAAAAAGTTAAGTTTGCATAGTTATGCAAATGAAATAAATATTCCTTGTTTTAAAATAAAATAAGTATTAGCTAGAACTTATGATTTTTGAAGTAAAAATTTCATGTAGATAAAACGGAATAAAAAGAAAAGCTCAAATCTCTTTGCAATTCGGAACATAGTCTAAGTAACTTTCAAAAGATCCTGATTGTTTGGATACTAAAGTAAAAGTCATACTTTAAGCAAAAGCTCACAATATAAAAAGAGTTCTGCGCGTAAAATCTACTGCAGAACGTTTAACTTCAAATAATTAAAAGTTTTTGAACATTTTCTGAATACTAATGTTCGGACGCGGAGCTTACACGCTACTGTTTGCATTAACTTCAGGCATAGATAAAAGTTTAAAATAAACGTAAAATTCTAGGAAAAGTAAATTATAAGTCTTGTTACTATTTTTACGAATATTTTCAGACTTATTTTTGGAATTTTAGAAATCTCGCGGAGCCCACTTACGCTAAAAATCTTTTTCCGTTCTTAAAAACGGACAATTGAACAAAATGTATGTTTTGTTGTGAATCTATGGTAACATAATAATACAAATGTAATACTTAACTTTAACGAAACAAAAACATATACGGCGTTAAATGTGATTTTAATGAAAACTTAACATACAGAAAAATTGTTTGAATAAAAATTATGTTCCACAAAAGTTTCACTGGTGAATTATGATTGAATTCATGACTCCGAGATAGTGAGTCTTCGTAACATAGTAAATGTTACAACATAAAATTGTTTTATTATAAAACCAGCTATATTTGTAATTCAAAGCAAATGAATCACGAACAGGTCTAGATAATACTTTTCAGGCCCAAAACGAGTAATTTCAGCATACATGGTTAGAGTTTTTGTTCTCGTATTGTTCCGTTATTTAAAATTTCATCCAGCACTCGCAACCTATTACAAAATTAATTAAATGAAAAGATAACCAGCTTCAACCACGCAAACTCAGTCATGTGTAAATGATTCATAATGTGTAATGTATACTTGTATTTATGTATTATGTTTTATCTATACGAAAAAATGATACCTGTCTTGTCCGTACGCTGTGGTACCGCTGCATTTTCAGTTATTCAACCGCCATGTTACGGTATGAAGGTATATATTTTCAGCTTAAATCCCTGGGTGGCGAGCGCAGCGCAGAGCTGAGCCAGTATTGTATAGAACTGGGCTATCATGGACAGGCGTCTCGCTTACTATCAGGCTACTACTTACTTTAAAAAAATATGCATGCTTCTATGGTAATATTATCATAGAAGTTTTTGATGTAGAGTAAATATAGCATTGACAAAAATTCCGACTCGCACAGGGGCCTGTAACTTCGCAACATGTTTATGACCTTAAAATTTATTTAGCCACTACCCCAGATTTATCTTACGAGCGTTAATGATTGAAACCAATTCATTATCTACGGAATTGCTTTCTATGGTAGAGCCACGCATCAGCTCCTGCTGATTGGGCCGGCTCGAACCGGGTAAGTACCACGATCACAAAAGATCAGCGTGAAGTGGAAGCGTTCGCGCTTCCGCGTTTCGTCCAGTAGGTGAGATTGAAGACATTCCAACCTTAATACGGCATTACCATCATGAGATTGCAAAGCCGGCTTTACTTTTTCTTACCGAGACACAGATGTCTTCTCTGGCCGATGCATCCTATCTCTCTTGCCCGGGGTACAAATTGGAACACCCCTTTGTGCCACGTGCCGGGGTGTGTGTGTACGTCCGAGAGGATATCTGCTCTCATCGCCTTGGCAATTTTGAAGGTAGGGAGCTATCCATTTTATGGCTGCACATAGATAGCGAAGATCATCCCCGCATCTATGCCTGCCTTTACAGGTTCCAAAGCGGTAATGCCGAAACTGACCGAATCATTGATCACGTCCAAATGGCTACAGATCCCGTGCGACAACAGATCCTTTCCGCAGAGATCGTGATTCTTCGTGATTTCAATGCCCATGACGCCGAATGGCTTGGCTAATGAATCACCGACTATGCGGGGAGATCTGTTCACGACTTTGCTCTGGCAAATGAATAGACTCAGCTGTTAGCTTCGCCCACGCGGATTCCAGATTGATTCCTTCCCTGTTGGATCTTCCGCTAACCAGCCATCCGGACCACTATGAAGTGTCTGTCGATGCACCCTTGGGCTTGCCAAACCATGGTTTGGTCCGGAGCGTGGTGTCTATCACGTGCCCATTGCGCCCCGCTAGATGTCGCCATGTATGGCACTACAGGTCAGCAGACTGGGATGGGATGCAGTACGGCCATTCGGTACGATCATTTGCATCCTATCCTTGGCGGCGAATTTACTTCTCGCAGGATGATCCCATTGCAGTTGGCGATTCTGTACACGATGACGCGCTCCAGGGGATGGAACTCTTTATTCCATCCTCTGTGGTACCCATCGGGGGCAAATTCCGACCTTGGTTCGGTCGCTCTTGCAAAATGGCCTCCCGCCAAAGGCAGGAGAGCTATCGGACCTGCGTCGTGGAGGCGGCGTCACGGCAGATCCTAACACTTGTGCTCTAAAAAAGTACAACTTCCCCTACTTCAAGAGTTATTGCCTCCGCAAAGTCAGAGCACATTGGCAGGATTGGCGAGAGATTAGTTTGCCTTCCCTCGGGAACTCGTGGATTCTGGTCTCTCGCCCAGCCTGTTACCATCACTGCATAGGGGGGATGACTGCTTGGCCAAGACAGCAAAAGAGAAATCCGATCTCTTGGGTACTCTATTCACTCCCAACTCGACTTTGGATAATGGCGGGATCACACTATCTACCATCCAGCGATGTGCAAACATGATGCAATCCATTTCCGGCAAAACGCAGCGCGTAAAGCACTTTTCTCCCTAGACATCCATAAGTCGAGTGGGCCTGACTGCTTAGCTGTTAGTTTTGATGTAACCAAAGCCTTCGATTGGGTTTGGCACAAAGTGTTTCTTTTAACTATGGCAAGACTGCACTCTCACCGGGACGAGTGTAGGGTCGACGAGGGTGCCTAGAGCCGGATCACTCTTGAAACGATTTTAACACACCCAATTCTTGCAAAGAGGTTTAAATCCCTACTTCTATGAAATATAGCTATGTTATGTAGTAATGCGGTATGTAGTCAGCTAATTAGCTATTGCAAGTTTTTATGTGTTAAACTTATGGCCAGTTAGAGATAATATACAGGTGACTATTTTTTTCGAAAAACATATCTAGTTTAACGCCTCTTATTTATATTCATTCCATTCCTTGTACTTATTGTACACAGCCTGTTTTTTTATATTAAAGGCCCGTAACTCATTTGGTATTCCTTTGACGTAGCAAATGTGTATGACTGCAATGATTACTTGCCATCAGGTAGTCCGATAGTTTTTCTTCGTTCCTTTCGTTTTCACTATATATAGATACGATATATTTTTCATACTTGGACGACACAGTCAGTCAAAACACAATTGAGTTTGTAAGAAAAGATGTATTGTGTTAACTTTACATGTAGGTATAATTCATATAAATAAAACTTGTTTAGTACCAAAACATTACCGACCTGCAAGATAAGAAACTACATTTAATGTTATTAATTACAATTTAGATTCCAAACTCACAATTACATTTTATTTAACTTTCTAGTAAGAAACAATATTATTTTAATGAATTGTTTTCTTTGCCAGCTAATTGCTTCATCAGGACACAGGTTATAATTCGACCACAGATTATAAAGTCTATCACAATTACGTTTGATTAGCAGAAGTACTTATTATTTAAATTATTTCAAGAATATTAAAGATAACATATAAAAGGATAGAATAGAAAAGAATATAAAAATGGTATGGTTTTTCGAATTTCGTTAGTTTTTGCATAGTTCTGATCTTATTTATAATATTGGGAATAATTTTAAAAATACTATGAACGGAAACATCATTAACGGTACAGTGCTTGAATTTTATCATATATTCATACAAGTGGTGAAATTAATCTATATTTTTGCTCGAAGACGCTACATACAATGTAGGATTCCAGGACTGAGAGAACTACTTTAATACCGAAATCACTAAATCAGACGAATCACGGGTGGATAAATCATCCTTATGTTGGACCGACTGGAAAATATTGCCAAAAAGACTCATATTTGAAAGCAATGAGCTGTCGTTTCTGTTATTTATAGTTTCCTTCGTCCATTTTTATTGGAATAATTCTCGGTTGTTCTCCGTTCTGGAAGTATTATGTAACATTGGGATATAATGTATTGTTTCTAGCTTTGACTAACTGTTTCATTCGCGTGGGATATGCATTATAAATTTACTTACTTTGTTGAAGTAGAAGTAAGATACGGTACTTGATTTAGTTATGTGTGTTTGTACATATTTTACGGAACTGAACTGAATGAAATGAATGAATTGAAAAAAGGAATGAAACAATTAAAAAATATGTATACATATATGAACATAAATTCATACTGTCTACCATTTTGTCTTTTACTTAGTTTTTCTTCTCTGAGAATTTCCAGATAGGCTTATTAAATAGATTGGAACTTACCTAAAGTTACGCAATTTAAACTATTAGCCCATTGACTTATTAGACTAATTAAAAATAATATAATAAGAACTTTCTGAATTAATTTTAAATCTATATATAAATATAAATAATAAGCTTTTTACAATGTATATGTTTTAAAACTAGCTAGGTATTCATTATATCTCAGTTTAATTTTTATGCAACATTTATTTAGCAGATAACAAACTTTGTCTCCAGTTCAAAATATGCTTATAGTTTTATCGTCGGAAATGAACGACCTTAACATGAATTTTTGAATTTAATTTTTTATATTTTGCCGCTCACACTTATTGATCTGTTTTTAGGTCCAAAGCGTTTACGACACGCTAATCCTAGAAGATTTCACTATCAGTAATATTACTTCCACTAATTTCTTGTGTTTTGTTTATTGTGTTTACTTGAATAAATTTATTTAAAAAATATATGGATTTTATCGTGATTTAATTTTGCTTTGTTCCGACCTTTAGAACGTACTTTATATCGTTTATGGTGACGGGTTATCGTCAACCGCGGGGCACGGTAGTTTTGGAAGGTATCTGCACCAAAAAGAGAAGGAGCCGAAAACGAATTGCCATATTGCTATTGTAGTGGCAACTTGGACACTGCGAATACACTGGAGGGGACCCAACCTCGTCCGGCAAGGGACGTCACCTTATTGCAGCAGTTGGGGGCGATCTTTCTCCCCAAAGTCTGCGTGCCTTAGCGATAGGTCGTGGAACGCGGCTCTAACCTTCTGCGAGCAGGTGACGCTGCAGAATGAAATCGCGGTGAATAAGCGGGATGTAAATTCCAAAGACTTGATTCATGCTCAAAAGGACGTCATAGGGGAGCCTTCCGTGCCCACCTACGTCCCCAATAACAGGGGTTTAGGGCGGTAGGCATGGGAGTACCTATCTCTTACTACAAATAGTCCCAAGACGGTGCGCGCGTATTTCCGCGTGCTGCCCGAGGAAGTTGGAGCGGAGATATTCTAGATCTTCACTCAAAACTGAATTCGGAGCCCCTGTGGATAGAGGCTGACACCGCCGCGACCGCGAAAGAGTGCTAGAGCGTAACCGTAATCCTGGCATCAGGGCCACAATCTCCACGGTGTTCCTCGGGTCACGGAGGAACATCGTGGAGATTTAGTTGGTAACGGTATCGTATACCGCAGTCGGACACAAGTCATGGTCCGTAATTGGATTTCCCCGTTTTTAAAAAAGTTTACCGTCAACCGACCCTGCGCTGCGCTCGTCACTCAGAGATTTTAAATGTCTCATTTAGTACCACAGCAATTCCAATTATTCTATTTTCTTATGTTGTAAACCAGTGATGTGCAAGTACTATTATATTTCGGTTTGAAGGGTAATAATTTCAGCGTAATTGACGAAGATAGAAGGCCGAGCTTACACATTGTTAAAATGAAACTAAATTTCATATAAATAAAACATATGATTTTGTTAAGTGTTCTAAATTTAGGAATTTTGAATCAAGCACTCTTTAATAATAATTTCTTTCTTTCTTCTTTTTTTTCTTGAAACTTATTTTTAATATAATTTTAAAGTCCAAATAATGGGATGTGATGTAGTGATATATAGGTATATAGTTATTGTTAAAGTATTATTTATATAGTTAAAGTATTACATTCGTAGTACGTAAAGACTTTTTCTCTTAAACTTGAAATTTGAACGTAATGTTTATTATGAAATTGTAAATGCGCTGTAATAAAAGAGAAACCTAACAATGTCAGACAGGAGCGAATGCGCTGTTCCAAGCGTAATTTACACTTTAAGATTATTCTTTGTTTCAACAGATGTGTTTCGTGCTCGGTGTAAAATGTGAAATAAAAAATACAGTGTAAAACAAATATGCCTTTATAAAACGATAGTTGGATTTTAATTAAATTTCAGGTTAATAACATCCCACAAAATTCATCGAAAAGACAGGAAGCATTAAATTAAACCTTAAGCGTATACATTCGATAGCAGCTTTTAAAAATTTCCATAACACGCGTGCCTGTGATACCTAAAAAATATTATTAGGTAATACTTGTTTTATGTCAGATGACCTCAATGTTTCAAGTCCATTCAGTTCGTAGACATTGAAATGAAAACTCAAACTTCCTCCATGGGCTACAAATTGGAGGTCGTGGGTTTGTTTCCCGCGGAAGGCAATAACATTAACATTATTACTGAAGTTAAATTGATTAGTAATTTGGCGCAGGTTTCAAGCTAAGCTTTGGCAATATAGGTTCTATTCCCATACCTGAAGAGATTATTTGCATAAACAATGGATAATTTTTAATTTACTTTTCTTCCGACGTTTCGAATATTTCATTATTCGTGGTAACTGGACAGACCGATGTTAAACGTCGTAAAATAAAGAAAACGTAGCTATTACAAAAAGGCTTTTTTTATCTAAGTGATAGGACTGTTTTACAGTACATACTTGTCTAGGTGGTCTATCATAAGACAGTAATATGCAAGTAATACTGTGTTCCGATTTGAGGATCATTGTGCCCGCGTATAGGCATAGAGGCGTATCTGGGTAACGAGCGCAGCGCTGGATAACGGAGGTTCTGTATGGCACTGTGTTGTTATGGGAATACTTACCATCACTCGCATTATTTGTTCGTCTCTTCATACTGTCTTTTAAAAAACGTCCCTACTTTTTTAGGAGATAGTGGGAAGAGACGAACAAGCCACAGATACATAGTTGTACTATAATAATCACTATTTATAGTAAATTAGAAATCCTATATTATATCTATTCCTAACCTGTGTTGTCCCATTGCCAACCAAAATTATCCCCCAATTTACGCCACGCTTCCTTCTTCAGCCATTTGTTGCCACTCGGCTTGGAAGCCGTGAAGATCGTCGCGCCACCTTTTCCAGAGCCTACCATGATGATGCCAATCTGTAGGCTCCCACTGATTAAGTATCCTAACTTACCTCGCTGGATGCATCTGAATCACATGCTCAGCTCAATTTCATTTTAATTTGGCGGTGGTAACTACATCGACAATCCCTGTTTCCGATTACAATACGGTATTGTTAATGGAATTACTTGTTTATTGATGTTGAGGATGCTTCGTCCCATTCTCCTCTGGTAAATATACCATAACTGAGTATGTATTTAATTTAACTTAGTGGTACTAGTTACAGCTACCTATACTGTACTGTGCTAGAAAAAATAACATCGTTGGGTAAATTTACCGAACGTTAACGGGGTCAACGTAAACGCTTAATTAAAACTTGTTGCGACTTAATTTTTACGGGAGTTTCTTTTAACGACGCCGCGTGTTCTAACGACAGCGGCTGCGGAAATTATTCTTTTGTGTTTTGCCAATTTTAATAATAATAAAAAAGGGTCACCGTGGCAATAGTCGTGAATCGAAGGCCCCACTTTCACTTTTAATGCACGGCTACTTACAAAGAATTTCAGTATTATATTTACTGACATTATACATCTGAAAGTGTATAAGTTGGTTTGTTCGTCTTTTAAGCAGATATAACGCAAGAGATTGAGCTTCTTAGAATGGATGAAGTTTGTGAGAAGAATCGAAGGCTTTAAAACTGTAAAGAGTTATATTTTATAATGTCGAGTATTCTCGTAACTAGAAAAATATGTGACATTGGTTACTTGCTATCCCGGGAAAATTCAAAACAACGACCGGAAAAGGGCCCGAAATCAAAATCCACAAGACCAAAGACGCAGGCATATCCTAAATGAAAATAAGTACTATTTTCCATACAATAAAAGTTAAAAATAGTAAAGTAATAAGTGGTAGGACTCTCGAAGAGTTCGTCTGTGGTGATCCACTGCATTGCCGAATAGTAATTCCTAAGCACTGTGACTTCTTGTTTTTACTGTAGACTAGACTTTTCCCACCTTTTGCATTATATCCTGCCAATATTCCGCTTTATTATCTGTTTTAAAAAGTAACCAAGTTAATCTTTGTGCCAAACATATATCTTAAACTGAAAATTGCTGCGTTAAAATTAAATGATTAATTAGGAAAGGCTTAGTAAGCATTTTTAAATCTGTGCATGCATCATCATCTGAGATTAAAGTTGATATATGTACTCGTAAGAATAAGTAAGATAAATATTTAATATTAATTTACTGTTAAAATGAAACTAATATCAAACTAAAAAACACAGTGCATAGTCAGATACAGACTGACAGAAGTTTTCGAAACGTCAGTAATTTAAAACCAATTAAAATCCGTAAATTAGGGATAAGTTTTGAAGGGCAATGATGTCAGCTTAATTACAGGGAAAAGAGATCCCACCTTATATCTCTGGGTGATAAGCGCAGCACAGGACCGGGAACGCTCTATGTTGTTATATTCAGGCATTACGCTTACCATCAGGCGGAGGACCTGCTCATCTCATCACTTTATCTCGCAAAAAAAATCGGTTAATTTTCTGTTGTATTGATCGCTCAGTGTGTGATTAGTGTGAATTCGAGAAATCGTTATACTACTTTTTACTAATAACTACAAGACCTTTTAGCTGTAAAGCTCGTTAATTCTATCAGTATTTAGAAAACATCGGAACCTAGTCCGCCATTGATAATTATTTTTTTTAAAAAATAATTATAATATAATGATCATAATTACGTAGAGTTGGCAGAATAACTACCTAGGCAAATAATTTTATTACAAATTCAAAGCATTCTAGGTGTCTTCTGTCTTTCCAGAGAGACAAATAAGAGAGTGCTCGAACTTACGAAGCTGTCTAGGGAAGCTCTTTTAGAACAAATGCCTAATGCTAAGCCACCGGTGGGCCGTCCGATGTTGCGGTTCAAGGACAGCCTAAAACTTGATTCGACCTCCTTTGGTCTTTATTTTTCCAGCTGGGGAGGTTTGGCTGAAGACGCGGTCTTAGTGACAGTGGAGAAAAATCACTGCAGGCTGCCTCAAAACTCACAAGAAGCCAGCCTGGGGTTGTTGGCCTAAAACACATTCGGAGGCATATCACAAACAATAAAGCAGCACCTCGTGCAAATATTAATCACTTTAGTCGTCAACGGTGCGATCATCGATGCGGTTAACGTATCGGTTTTTTTAGCCACAAGCAAAAGTGTGATACACTTCCATTTCGCTGCATAAATCATCTGAGAAGGATGGATAAAGGTCAATGATGATATATGACCAAAGCAACGTTGCTTGCTGGGTTCTATTGAACTAATTGAGATAAAATAAACCACTTAATTTCATGAAATGGAGCAGTTGTTAAGAATTTGTGATAATAGAAATAAGTTACGCATAAGATAAGTATTTAGTTCAAAAACAAGATGAATCGGTTGAGTTTCTGATACTAAGCGACTTTCTACAACCCCACGATGCCACTTGTATTTAAGTTATACGCTTTAAAACTCTGCTTGGCTCTGAGTTTCGTTTCTCCCAGGGATAAACTTCACTGGGACATAATAAAGGATAACTGACAATAAATACTTCACGTAAATACTTCCTCAGGAGCAATTTGAATAAAGTTATACCATCTGTGAGTTAATCAAAAGTTCTTTTGAGTTATTATCTATTCAATACATTGAACCGCACCGTACACAGAAAGTGCTTCTAGTGTCCTAAACAATTCTTATCTTACAGACGTGAAAATTACTACTATTTTTTATTTACTAAACATACCTTGCCAGATATTCAGCCACCAAGTAGTATGTAGGCACTGCCGTGTTCTGATTAGAAGGGCAACGATGCCAGCGTAATAACAGGGCAAAGAGATAGATCGTCTTACATCTTCGGGTGACGAGCGCAGCACAGAGCCAGGCACGCTCTGTGTGGTATTATGTTTAAAGGGCAGGCGTGACTTTTCCACCAGGCATCAGGCATAACTTGTTCGTCTCGTCACTTTAACTCGTGAAAAAAACTAATCAATTTCTTTCTAGTTCTTTTGATTTATTATCTACTCTAGTGTAGTAGTAGTGTACTAAACAGTTCCTATAATTCAGCTGACGGAATTGTTGAACACTATTTTTTCATTTACTAAGTATACAAGCCCGTATCAGTGAACAAAAGGTAAACATTGCAGCACCTAACAAGTAGACAGCAATGAATTCGATGGCAATCTATGTTAATGCAGTAAACCCGCGAACAGTCAGCGGTCATCGCCCCTGGTCCAAGATAGTGAATAATGCACGCAAATCCTTGCTCGAAATGGCCTCGCAAATTGTGTGGGAAATGAAAAAGTGCCCCGCGCTTAAAAATGGAACGATTCCATTTTTTATATGGGCTGCGGTAACGCGATGTTGGATAGCGAGTGTTTAGCGCATTCCTTTAATACAAATGAAAAACAAGCGGGCGAAACATTACGAGCTCTCGAACGAGAAACCGAAGACATTCTATGACTAGATTCAATTAAATGTTTGCTGATGATGCAAAAATCTATTTTATGATAAAATTGTAGAGGCCAAAATGGAATCTCTATTTTGTTACATAAAATTTGTATGTATGTGTGTATCTGTGTTAGATTGTAAGTATATATGCTTCGATCAAATATATACTAAATTAAGGGTGACGGCTTAAAACACGGCCCGAGAAATAAGAGCACAAACAAGCGTGTGGTCTTATTTGATTTTAGTATCTTCCAACCATAGCTAACGTACGGACGCGCTAACATGCCTCATTGTCTTTTAAAGAATTGCGAAAATAACCACTGTAACAGAAAGGTTTCAGAAGGAGTATCTTTATTTCGGTAAGTAAAGATCAGTTTAAGTTTTACGGTACTTAAAAATTATTGTTAAATTGTGATTAAAGTTTTATGTATTCGAAATAATAAAATTAGGTCGTTTGGACAATACGTTATCGTCAAACAACCAACAATCTACTCGAACGTTAATAATGGTCATAAGTGACGTGACTACTATTTTGAGCGTTAACGTCATATAAATACAGTTGAATATCCAGTGCTCACATAAAGTTTTATGAGCTCCCGTTAATATCGCAAATGGGCAAATGTCTTATATCCACTACGCGCTAGTCGAAACTAATCCTTAATATGTCTATATATGTAGATAGGTAATAAGATATTTCTGGGGGCAATGACTGTATCGTTTTTCCTTAGTTGAATTAGAGACTGATCACTCGATTGCCTGATGAGTAAGATTTCTTTATAGAGGCAAGTAAAAATTCAATGGCAGCTTGTGATGGAGTAGCCGTTACTATGAGGTATGTTGTGAATGTCACTGCCTCTGCATCTGATCTCTCTCCGGTCGTATCTAGTATCCGTCCAGTCAGATTTTAAGAGTCAAGGAAGAGAGAATGCACCCGTTTAGATGCTTGTGCACAATAATATCTTGCCCGTAGATTAATCTCTTATTGATTGACCGCTGCGGTAGAAAGCGACCAGAAGAATAGCCTATTTCATTATTGTAATTATTGTTGCCTATCATAGTACAGAAATTATGGTAGGAGTCCGCCAAGCAGTAAGTGTTTTTTTACGAGATAAAGTGACGGAACGAGCGTTGTGCGCCTGTTGATAAGCGTCACGCCTGCCCATAACAACACAGTACTACTCAGAGCAAAGCATGCTCTGAGTAGTACTGCGCTCGTCAACCAGAGATATTAGTTGGTCTATCCTGTAATTTCTATAGCCTAATTACTGTGTATAGAGATACAGCGTCCTTAATCTTTAAGTGACGAGCGCAGTGCAATGCCAGGCATTATCTTTGCGGTACTGTATTCTTATCGACAGGCGTGGGGCTAACAATTAGCTGCGCAACTTTCTCGTTTTCTCCCGCAAATAAAAGTTATGCTATCCCTTTTCAATTTAATTATATTTTTTTTTCTCGTTTTGGGGTATATATGGTAAGGTCGGTTAGGTATAAATATTATTGATACTAGAACTTGATCTTAAACGATACACAATGGAATCGATTAGGTAATACGAATATATCGTCAGCATTTTTTATCGAGACAAGGAAGTCGTAGGCCTGATGGTAAGCGTCACGCCTGCCTATAACAACACAGTACCACACAAAGCGTACTTGGCTCTGTGCTACGTTCGTCATCCAGAGATATTAGATGATCTATCTCTTGGCCTTGTTATTTCTCTCGCAACATTGCTATTCAAATCGGAACACAGTAGTGCTTCCACACTACTGCTTGGCCGCAGAATATGCAACGCAGTGGCACCGCCTCAGTCGGACTATGCAAGAGTCTTGCGACTTAGAAAATTATATTATTAGAGCTAATATATTTATAGGAACTTGAAGTCGGCTGCCATTTTTTAATTAATTATTATTAAGCAAGCTACATATCAACTTATTACAGTTTCATATCCCGAAAATAGTATTCGGGATGTGTTAGCGAAATTTGTGTACGGCACCGGTTAATTTACATAAATTTCTAGCTTCAACGGCGTCGGTTTGAATATTATGCTTGAAATTTGAATGAAATTCGCATGAAGTACGTGTTATAATTTAAGACGCGAAATTACGTTTACTCTACGTGTCGGGTATCGAATTTTAAATGGCGCAGCTTTGGTATCAGGTGAAAATAAATAGTTTCCCTGCCAAACAGCTAGTTAACATTTTTAATTTTCACCACTGCTTTGCTATATTTCTTAAGTTGTACAATCTGTAATGATAAATTATATGGGTATAGAAGAAGACAAACCAAAATTCACATTGTCGAATTAAAAACTAATATTGTGATAAATGCGGAAATATTGGTGTACATTTTTTATCATCTAAGAGCGTTAAAACAATGGAATTAAATTGGTTAAAATATAAGTACAATCTCTATTTTTTAGCTATTTACAAATTTTTGGGTCTAAAACAGAGATTCCTAAACTTTTGTCTACCACCACTACTAACAGCATTCTCACTCTCAACTCTCACCTTATTTAGAAATCTATTCGGAGTGCGAAAAATAAAAAGAATAATACTATATTTTCTAATGTTGTATTTATTACACTATTAATTATTATTGTTACCATATTATAATGTAATATGATAACAGTCCTAATATAATTAAAATTAGGATCTAAACCAGACAAATTGTCGTGGACCCCCGCTTACGAATCGTGAACGCCCATTTTTTGGTTATGCCAACGTAGACCCCCGTTGAGTCTTCTATGGACCACTGAGGGTCCATCTGGGCTATTTGGGAATCAATGGTCTAAAAGAAGACAAATCAAAACATTCATTGCCGGATTAATAAAATAAACGACATGATAAATGCAGAAATAAGAATATAGATTTTACCTTAGCTAAGAGGTTTGAACAACGGAGCTGGAATTGAATTTTAAACAACGGAGTTCTAACTTCGAAAAAGAAACAAATAGTTTCTCATTGAAAGGAATAATTAGATTTGGTTTTATGAGATGGTTTAGTTGGAAGGTAATACCATATGGTGTAATTTCTTCCATTCTATTAATTTTTTTTATTAAATGTAATGACTCTTTTTCAGAGTTCCTCCTAAGAGAATACTACGCCATTGACAATGATTCTAAGTAAGCAGTAATTTGCTACTGGGGTCTTCTGTGCTCCAGTTTAAAGCGCCAAGCACATTCTATGTTTGTATATGCAGGCTTGTCATTCGTCAACGTGCCATCCCCTCACTTTATCTTATAAAAAAGACAAGAACTAAAGAAATAAATAGCATCCTACAGAAATTTTGAAATTTAATATTTTACAATTTTATTTCCTAAGTGCATCTTACGTTGGTGTCACTGCATTATTGTTCTACTATCAAGAAACGATATACTACAGTATTCCGGTTTGAAGGGCAGTCTTCGTTTAAGCAATAACATTTATGTTAAATTCTTAAACCGGAATATAACAGTGCTTACGCACTACTGTGCAGCGGTTGAATAACAATTAACTGTCTTTGTAGCATTATTCACAAATTATGCTAAATTCAAATACTAATATTAAATGTTTTAACTATGATAAAGCATTTTTTTAAGAGATAAAATGAAGAGACGAGCAAGTTGTGCGGCTGATGGTTTGCGTCACGCCTGCCGAAATCAATACAGTACCACCACACAGAGCGTTAGCTTGGCTCTGTGCTGCGCTTGCCACCCAGGATATAAGATGGTCAATCTCTTTGCCCTGTAATAACACTGGCATCATTGCCCTTCAAACCGGAACACAGTAGTGCTCACACACCACTGCTTGGCGGCAGAATAATTGGCAATGCAGTGGTACCGGCCCAGTCGGACTCTGTAAGAGTCCTACCACTTATAAATGGATAGAGCATGCATTTTTCAATACGGCGGCGAAAAACTTATGCAGTGTCGAAAACTATAGAAGAACTGAAAAGATGCGGTGACTAATTTTGAGTTACCTAGTCGTCAGGTACCGGTCTTCGAAGACGCGACGTTGTTGCCGCGCCAACTTCAAATCCGATAAACGCAAAGTATCTGGTTCGGGAGAACTTCCAGGATGCAGTTCTACATTGAATGTGCGACCAGTGAACTGTATTACGCTGATACAGTGGTATAATTTCATTTTCGGGTGTGAAATGGCGAATATGTCCGCCCTCACATTCGCGAAAGTTTCTCATAGAGTTTCGAATTCTCTGTGTGTCTTAAGATATCTTTAACTATTTCGGTACTATGGAAACGATGAATAAGACGCACAAACGAGTTAAGAAAGAGTTATTTGGCGAGGAGAATTATACTGTATATTCAAAAGTAAACAGTGGCTAAGAGATAAAATCAATGATTAAAACAGGTATCGTTTAGGGAGAGAAATGTAAATGTATGTATATGAAGCCATATTGTATATAGAATGAGTGATTTCAGATTTTAACTTTATGCATCATAAATCTCTTGTTGGGTATAGGATATTACTAACTGTAGTTTCAGTGAGTGCATATTATATCGCCAAAAAACTGCTTACCAGTTTGGCGAATTAATATTACTATCTTATTATTATTAGATACGTTAATGAAAGCATCATAATCGTGAGAATGATGGATAAAGTATAATCATAAATAGGTATTCTTTTATGAGTAGGTTTCTAAGCGAAAAAGTTGTTGCGGGGCTAAGGAAACACCAACCTAAATAACTTCTAACCTAAGTTGAGTTTGTCGCGGATTTTATCATAAAGGATGTCACAACGGTTGACTGATCTTTGAAAATAAGTATAAAATTATTGGAATAATTTTATTATAAATTAAAACACGTGACCAAAAGTACACACTGTACTATATATGTAAAATATAAACAAGTAATTATAAAATAAAATGATTTACGGATTTTATGGCGTTTATTTTAAATTTTTAATTTCCCGACATTTCAAACACTTTACAGCGTCCATGGTCACGGGCCGGAACGCTGTGAAGTATTTGATACGTCGTGAAATTAAAACTTTAAAATAAACGCGATAAAATCCGTAAATAGTTTTATTTTATATTGTCAAGTATTTTAATTTGAAATTATTATACAAACAAGTAAGTTGGCATTGGTTTTATGAAGGAAGTTAATTTTCTATTCATGCGAGTTTAGAATTAAAAACGTGCCCCGGATACAATTGTCTTTCGCATAATCTAAACGAAAGCAACACGTTTTACGTGATTCTATTTGAAAACGTGGTCTGCAGGTCGGACGTTGCCGGCTTTTCTAATTTAACGATAGCACGGATTCAAAAGAGATTACGCGGGTTAGTTCGTTCGACTTATAACATTTCGTTTATATTTTTCGCAATATTACCAGTATGTTTCAGGAAATCGTGTGCATCTCAGGGGATTTTCTTAAATAAAAAGATGTATTTGGTTGGAAATGATCGGTTCAAAGTTGTATCAAAAGATTTGTTTTTTTTTTGTTGTTGTAAGGAAATAAAGTAAGGAATTAAAGCAATGACAAGTACAAATACGCTTAACGCTGTGCTACGCTCATCACGTTATAGGATAGTTTATCTCTATTCTTTCTAATTGCGCTGGCAACATTTTTTAATTATGTTCTAACCAAAATAGAATATAATGACACTACATGAATAAATGGTACCATTCAAGGCAAATTTTGCAACACAACGTACCATTATGATTTTGAGTTAAAGTTATTAGGTTAATTTGATGGTTTGGTCTTTCGTGCACAAACAGACAATGGATCGAACTTATTTTCGGTATAGTATTGAAGTCGAGACCAAAAGAGACACGGTACATTGGATCCGTAAAAATACAAAAGAGGGAAAAACTAATACGAAAAATCCCTACTTATATATAATCGTGATACTACTATCTGAACTGCTTTGTTGAAGAAATCAGGACCTCTAACTCGAATCGATAACTGTCTACTGATTGAAATAGCTGTGTCCTATATCGTGTACCAAGATTTGTACTTTCGGGGCGTAAGCTGGGTGCACCATAACTTAATAACTTAGAACACACTTAGAGTCAAACACTACAGACTATATATGTATATATATATATATATA
>DWGO01000062.1:0-16956 GCA_018247635.1 Eurytides dolicaon deicoon
ATATAATCATATACATAATACAGTACTATTATTACTATTAATGTATATTACGTAAGTTTCAAGTACTGCAAAACAGTTTTCTAGATAAATCGGAATTTGAATTGTGAACTAACTAACATAATTTTCAAGATGATCTGATTGTTTACATCTTTCTAATAAATCTTAAATTTCAAATGATATTTTTAAAGCTCTCATGTACATAAGGTTATCAAAGTACTGATATGATTTTATATGTTTGAACTAAAAATTGCTGGTCAATTTCACTGACTGTCTAATGAAATTATATAAAAAAAGAGTGAGAAACATTGGAATGTAAATATTAAATATGTTGAGAAGTAACAAAATAAAGTTTTACGATTCAACTGTTTCATTTTTAAAACAACTTTATTTTATAGAGCTTATTATTAGACGAATGTGATAGACTTGTGGTGATTGACGCATTTTATTTAACAATATTATACTATGTATCTATCACTCCCCATCTTATGCGAATGCCGATAGCTTAATTCATTAGATATATTTATTTCTCCTGCAATAAATTATGAAGAGACTGAAACGTTCCTACAGATCCCATAAAAACACACAAGTGAAAGACTGGTAATCTTTTAAATCACTGTCATCATAAGTCAGAACTAAAGTATTGTAATGTATACATATATTAATGTATGACATTTGGGAAGTTATTTAAGAATAATGTATCGGAAGAACAGAGTCTCCTAATACAGCCACTGTGTGCTTAAAAGGAGACTAACAACTAATTTATAGAACACAAAGCATTCTGAAATAAATGAAGTTTATTTATTATATTATTATTAAATAAAATGCAACTTGCTTTAAACATAGGGGAATTTTTTAAGTGTAAGGACTATTGTGGGGGTAAGGACTACTACTAAATGCCAACTATTTTACTGGTAAGTACAATTGAATTCCGGTTTTGAGTGCTATGTTGTCAGCGTAATAATGTTTTAAATTCATAGTTTGCTTAAAATAAAGAATATTCCTTTCTACTAAATTGGATAATTTGAGGCCCCACCCTACTAACAAACCAAAATAAAAGTGTTATTGATAAAATACGTTGTTCTTCGGCCTTTGTCTTCCAATAAGTAAATTGTTTTGTTAGTAGGACTCTTGCGTAATAGTTTAGGGAACTTCAGTGCAGAAATATTATTATTTTATTGTAATATTTTTATATTATTTTTGTCTTGTATTATAATATGTCATTAAAATATTATATATTTTTTACGAGATGAGCAAGTCGTGCGCCTGATGATGAACGTCACGCCTGCTCATAACAACACAGTACCACACAGAGTGCTTGATTGTTTGCTGCGCTCGTCACCCAGAGACATTAGATGGTCTATCTCTTTGCCCTGTAATTTCGTTGGCATCATTGCCCTTCTAATCGGTACACAGAAGTGCACACACTACTGCTTGGCGGCAGAATATCTAGCAAGGCAGTGGTACCGCCCCAGACGAACTCTGCAAGAGTCCTACCACTTAGAATAGATTCGTTATCTGTTACCTCATATATTGATATAATTGATAGAATTTTGGGTGAACAGCTGAAATATTCGGGAAACAAATAAAACGATGTTATATATCACAATAATTTATTTTTACAAAGGAGTTATAAATCACAACTGATCTCACAAGGTAATAAATCATCAAGTTTAAGATTAGAAATTGTGTTAAAACTGAAATACTACCATAATAGAAATAAAATTATACACTTTAACATGGATACTCGTTTAAGTATCGACAACGGGGAACTAACAGAACTGCTGCGCGAAGGCACTCAATAATCCCCTTTAAACAACACTAGGCGAGTCAACGATTCATGGAGCTCGGCGCTCGCGTCGCTCAACAAATTTCCCCTAACTATCGTAACGAACCGAAGCGGTCACTTATAGTGATAAAATTTAATATTGTACACGAAGCACGACAACAGGGCGCCGACATGGAATGTCTGGCGCGTACGCGAATTTTGGTCCCACCGTTCGGGGCGGGCGCGTCGCCGCCACCGTCCGTGACGTCACTAACCACGGAAGCCACGACGTCACTCCGCGGCGAAGACGCGCCGACGTCATTACCTAAGATGGCGGCCGGGCGCGACGCGACTACCAATAAATAACGGCCACCCAATCTTCCCTCGGCTTATTTACAACGGGCGCCGCGCTCGGCCTCGCTTAAGCTACATTTACAAGCCGTGCTCTAATAACGCTCACTTACACGATTATGCCTTTGTACCGTTTCGTAGGGGCGCGATTTCTCCGAACTCGGCCCGCCCCCCTTGAAACATCAATGTAAATATACTCGTAAAAACATTACATATTCATGTATATAATAATCGAACTCTCAACGTTGCAAAATCTTTACAAAAATTCTCATCGCCCATATAACAATATTCTAGGGGGCAATATATGTTTTAATATAAAACCTCCAACAATGACGGGCGTAGGCGGTGCGCAAATCTGATGATACGCGCACCGACCGGGTGAGTTCGAGTAATCGAGCGCCTACCCAATAAAATATACATATTGCATATGTAATGAACGCATCTCGTGCGTTCGCATAAGCTCGAAGTAAATGAACCGCCTGAACCACAGCGGCGGTCACTATCAACAACACTGAACGGGTCGCTGGGACCGAACGAGTCACTTAGTTTGTCAACGAAATCACCTCATATCTCTGCCGACACTGTTCTGACACGCTGCCTATCCTCCACGCGGTACTGCTCCTCGGTAAACTATTCCTCCTTCGTTAAACATTTAACGATCATTGATCGAAAAGAGGATTACTGTCGTTTCACCGTACTTCACTTCCGACGACGATCCAACTGCATCACGCGCCCTCTATTCGATATGCATCCGCGACTTGAGCAGGAGCCAACGGTAGAGGTGGACGGAGGCAGTAGAGGTAGCAGAGGCAGAAGAGGCGGGTGCTCAGAGGCAGCAGAGCGCTGAGAGACAGCGGAGGCGCTTGGCGCTTCGCTAGCAGAGCACAGCGCGGTCAGGTGGGGGGCGCGCACGCACACGTAGGCAAGAAGCACCTGCGCACGCACACTCGCCGCCGCCGTGCGTGTGCGCGTGCGCCAACGTCGCTGGCTTCTCGTAGTCGGGCTGGAACTTCTTGCACAGCGCCAGCACCGACGGCGGCGACGGTCGCGACTTGCGCGACACCTGAAACGTTAACACCTGCCAATTAAACTTGGGTAATTTTATCCAGTCTGTCCAATCCCCCTTTAATTGTCGAATCCAATGGAACATGGAATGACTCCTATTCTACTCGTGGAAACTTAGCATATCCACGGTTTCGGTGATCCCATGAAGCTTTATAGAGCCGCATAGGTTAAAAGCGACAACGTTACTTTATACAAGATACACGAAGAAGAGGAATGACTCCGTGATGTCCTAGCACAAAGCGACCGTCGACGGACGATTTAAAAAAAACTTAAGGTATGCGGTTTTGCGTGCCATGAACTATATATTTTGCGAATCGTAACTTTGTAACATTTATGTACAAATTTGCTTTAAAAGGCGACCTAAGACCCAAAGACTAGAACTCAGAAGAGCCGCAAAGAGCTGTTTGGTGTCCCGAAAGGAACCTTAGACGCTTTTTAAGGGACTACTGTGTGATTTGATATTTACCTTGGGCGTAGACGGTGCGTCCGGAAAGGGCGGCGACGTATCGCGCGCATGCGCGTGCTTCTGCGGTTTGTCGCGCTCCTCACTCTCATCTGCTTCATCTATAGTATACCGAATATTATTATATTAATTATATCTTCATTTTTATGCATTGGCTCGTTTTACAAATATCCATTTATGATATTATTAACAAACGCCACATATTAATAATAAACACATAAGCGTATCAAGTGCTGACTATTTAAACCTTCAGCACATTCTTGCCCCAAGTGTTAACATAGATAGATATGAAAATATGGGATATGGAAACCTCAACCTTATGGGTTATTTTTAACATAATCACACTACCATCGGCACGATTGATATCAATAAATTAGGTTTAAATTACCTTTTCATTAACTATCTTTAATAATAATTCAAGTATATATTTATTCATATTTTTTTAATTAAATATCTTGAACAAAATAGTATATTTTTCTATAAACACTAACCTTTTTCGTCGTGTACGCCGTTGGTACCATTGTAACCGTTTATCACTGTGTGGCCTTTGATTCCGTTGACTCCATTAACGCCATTGACTCCGTTGACTCCATTAACTCCGTTGACGCCATTGACTCCGTTGACTCCGTTGACGCCATTGACTCCATTGACTGCGCTGACGCCATTCACACCGTTGACGCCATGGCTCCCATCGTCGGAGTCGGCGTCGTCGCTGGCCAGCGCGGTCCCGAACCCAACGCCCTCTATGGCACGCGGCAGATCCGCTGCGTCTTTCAACCAGGGGTGCTCCAGGCACTCTTCCACTGTAAGACGACCCCTAAGGAAATAATACAAGTAAGTTGAATTAACATTTCAAAATAAAAATTACTTTGCGATACGAATTTATTGAAGAATTGTGTTAGGTGTTTCCTTAAACCTGAATGATAACGATTCCAATGCGAACTACAACTATAGTTCGTTGAACTACATGTTAAACGAACTATAGTTGTTACCTTTACTAATATGAAACTGTCTAAGTAATGATAATGAGCGAAAATTTTATAACTTTTTAATAGCAAAAGCATAATCGCTTGCACAATTGAAAACAGTCGACCAAGTGAACAATTAATCTCTTCTGACTTCTCATTCGACTCTAAATTCTCTTTCAAATACCGCCTTCCTATTATCGCTTCGAATCAATAGACACTCAATTTCCGTCCCGAGATATTCAAACGTGACAATGACAGTACAATTTCAAATGAAACAGCATCGGTGCTTCTCACATAGAAAAAACTGATACTCACTTGGGGTCCACGACCAGGGTCTCTTTAATGAACTGTATGGCGCGCTGAGAGACGCCGCGGAATAGCTCCCGCGGGAACGAGAGCTGGCATTGGGCGATGTTCAGGTACGTCTCCTGCTTGGTGTCGCCCGCGAATGGGGAATAGCCGCTCAGCAGCACGTACGCCAACACGCCCACCGACCACATGTCCGCAGCGAGCGATAGCGGCTCGTACGACAGGATCTCGGGCGCTGAGGAACCATTAACATTTTTTTTTTGTGGTAAATAAAATCTTGGCTTGGTTAAAATATTGTAAGTTTTTTTAAAGTGGTAGGACTCTTGCAGAATCCGTCTGTGTCGGTATCACTGTATTGCCAGACATTCTGCCGCCAAGCAGTAGTGTGTAAGCACTACTGTGTTTCGATTTGAAGGGCAATGATGCCAGTGAAATTACAGGGCAAAGAGATAGACCACCTAATATCTCTGGGTGACGAGTGCAGCACTGAGCCAAGCACGATCCGTGTGATACTGTGTTGTTATGGGCAAGCATGGTGCTTACCATTAGGCGCACAACTTGCTCGTTTCGTCAATTTATCGTAAAAAGTTTTCATTTACCTTGTGATCAATGGTGATAAAAAACCCTCACGTGATATTTGAGTTTCATCATACATGTATACGCATAATAAGAAATAAAATATTTCTAAGATATGTGTAGTCCAAAGAGACGAGATGAGCAAGTCGTGCGCCTGGTGGTAAGCTTCACGCCTGCCCATAACAACACCCACACGGAACGTGCTTGACTCTATGCTGCACTCGTCACTCAGAGATATAAGATGGTCCATCTTATTGCCCTGTAATTACGCTGGCAATGTTGCCTTTCAAACCGGAACACAGTAGTGCTTACACACAACTGTTTGGTGGCTGTAAATATCTGGCAATGCAGTGGTACCGCTCCAGTCGGATTCTGCAAGAGTCCTACCACATTTGAAATTAATAATTCCACTTCAACAAATATAAAACCCTATATGTCAATTTCGCTGTACGTCTCCAACCAAACTAAATAGAAAAATATTCCTAGCGCAATGGATAATTGTAAAAACGATGCGCCTACGATGTGAGGGGAACTCTACTCTATAAGAGACGAATCGTAATTTTTACGTTCCTATCCAAAAACCCGGGATGACCATTTGGACAGTATACGTCTCAATTAGATAGCGATGCATAATTTATGGCATAGCATTGCCACGGCGAAATAATTTCCATAGGCGGCGCAAGCGTTGAGCGATGACGTAAATGTCTTTCAGACTGGAACGGACCGAGGTAGCCAACTACCTACACGTAATAAAGACGTGTCAGGTACAAGCGGTTAATTAATGTGCGTGTAAGTTACAAGTATTCGATAAAAACCCTCGACAGGCATGACGTATTAGATAATAGCATTTTGAACAGTTTTCTTTGTTCGAAGAGATTACAGAAGTGTTAAAGTTGATAAATATGTGTATTTATTTTTAAAAACAACGGTAATTTAGATAGTAGTTTTTTTTATAGTGTTGTTAGTTGAAATCGTTAGACATTGCGGTAACAGCTTTCATATAGTCATAGAAGCAAATCGATGTCATAGCAAGATATGAAAAATATGAAATATGTATGTATGTTCTAAGAATATTCAAGTAAAAACTCATTCTTAACAAACAATTTAAAAGAAGTTTTTAAAATTTACGTTAATTAGAATACATTTAAACTGAGTAAGATAAAGTGTACATTAGTAGTTACGATAAAAACAAGTTTTGAATACATCGGCGCCTATGATGATTGATGATTAATAATATCTAATCTTTGATAAAGGCTTGGGAGGGCTTAACATTTTGTAAACCATGGCATTTAAGTTTAAAAAAAACTTATTTATTTGCAACAGTATCAACGTTCACAACTATGCAGAGTTCACTTCAATTTGTAATTAAAGAGTTTTTTAAGATCGAGGAAAGAACGATGTGAGTCAAACAGGTAGAGTCGAGAGTCATCGCAAGTGTTAATTTTATATAGCAATAGAATATACGGAATAGCATGTGTTCTGATTCTGAGTTGTCTCTCGCAAATGGTAATTTTAAAAACACAAAAGGATGTACACCAAAAATTCTCATTATCACTACTCACCGACGTAGTCACGCGTGCCGAGAATCTCGCGTACGTGGGCGCCGGGCTGGATGGCGCGGCTGATGCCGAAGTCGCAGATGAGCAGCTCCTCGTTCTGGGAGCTGAGTAACAGGTTCTGCGGCTTGAGGTCCAGGTGGGCGACTCGGCGCGCGTGCAGGTGGGCTAGACCCTCGAGCACGTGGCGTAGGGCGCGACGGGCCGAACCCTCCGAGAGCCGCTCTTCGGCGTCTAACAAGTGCTGCAACTCGCCTCCGGCGCATAGCTCCAATACTATCGCTACCTCGGATCGCGTCTCGTATACCTGCAACCATACGACCGTTGTGTGAGATTTCTCGATATATATTAGAGATAATATCGAATCTCAAAGCTGGACATAACTTCGTAGCACATCGTTGGCACAAGGCTAAAGAAGAATGTTTGCTTAAATCATTGTGTGTCAGACTTTGCTTTAATACAACCGAAAGCGTTACCCGGTTTGTATCATAAATGAAGGTGTTTTTAAATGGTAGGATTATTTGCAGTCTGTCTAGGTTTTACCACTTACCACTGCATTGCCAGTTGAATAACTGAAATAGAATTACCGCGAAGCAGTGATCTGTAAGCACTACTGTGTTAACTGGGCATAGAGTTATAACATTGTAAATCTTGGGGTGACGAGAGCAACGCAGAACCACGCAGAACACTGTGTTGTGTGTAGGGCATGTCGCTTACCATCAGGCACACGACTTGCTGGTCTTGTTACTTTCTCTTTAAAAACCCAGTCCGGTGAGATCGAGGGAGAGTTTCTAAAAGACATTAATTCTGAAAGCAAAGGGGGCTCACCTCGTGCAGGCGCACGACCCTCTCGCAGCCTCCGCACAGGGCGAGCACGGCCACCTCGTGTTGTATTTCGCGCGTCGAGTCGGCGGCGCGTCGCCGCTTGCGTATGAACTTCGCCGCGTACTCCTCACCGGAAACCAGGTGCCGGATCTTCCGGACTGAAGCGAATTTACCCCTGAAACGTGAAATATACCGTTACACTGCAGTCCATCGTAAGCACCTGAACCATCAACATGAAAATTACCAACTTGGTAGTTTTTTGTGTCAAAAAATATATTATCTGAATTACACAGATTTTTGTCCAAAACAGAGACCGAATTTACGAGGTGACCAATTTAACTATTACTACTACTAATACTGCATTATTAAATTGGTCTTTTCACCTGGTGAGGTGAAAGAACAAAAGAATCAAACTATTGTTGGATCAGGTTGTTTTTAAACATTAAACTCAAATAATATATGAAGTCATCGGGCTCATCACATATGACTTGACCATTGGACAAGCAGGAAGTAAGTACAACACGCAAAAAACACTCCTGTCTGAGACCAAACAAAACTTGATATTGTTGTTGCTTCAACGATAAAAAAAACTTAGACGTATTTTGGATAGCGTTAATTAACTAATAAGAATAATTAATAAAGATACGATGTTGTACGTTAAAAATGTACAGTTTGAATTTTAATTGAGTCTATCTATCAACACTTGAAAAACGATCTTGATATGTTATCGTAATGACATCTTCGATATTTTTCATAGTTCATGCTAATTTGAATGTTGAAAAAAAAACATGTGGGAATGTGAACATTTTAATATATTAGACTTGTTATTCATTTTGATCACAGAAATTAATTTACATAGGAAAACATTATAAAGAATGATACTTGTTAATGAGCTCTTTAATGTGTTTTGTCTATACTTGTGGTGCAATGTTATTGACATTCCAACCATATCTTCTACAATATAATATTTATAATACAAAAACAAACAATAAATCAAAATCTAATATCGCCTATAGTTTTAATATAGATTCCATACTATCATATTGACAATTAAAAAGTCAATTGAACACCTAGTAAGTAAGTAAGTTTTCAAGAGCCAAATCAAATTTAAAAATGCACTGTACAATCTATTGGTAGCATCATATCGAAAGACGGGTTTTAAACAAAATACACATCCCCAAATAAAAAATTTTCAATAAAATGTAACACCAACAACTTCAAAACATCGCAGAGCAGAGCACTGGAATTCGATAGTCTCGAAAAACTATCGTCATTGGGTGATAATGTCGGACATAAACATATTATAAGGCGCCGTTAGAGCAGCATCGCTCAAGATATTTAACCGTCCGCGCGTTTAACGTCCTGAGGGAGAGCTTACGATCGTCCCGAATCCTGTGACGTCATTAAGAAGTCGTACTACCGGCTGCGATATTTTTTACTTTGTTTCGACAAGCCTTTTATGTTTACAATTATTAACATTACAAAAACCATTTGGAAAACAAGGCTTACATATACAATGATAAGAAATAAAAAGTAACAACAGTACAAACTGTATTACAAACAAGCAATAATATCAAGACACTTGGCAATGGGTGACAAGCGCATATATTTATCTCGTAGAAAAATGAAATTAGTTTCTACGACATTTTTTTTATAGGGTAAAGTTACGAGACGAGCAAGTCGTGCGGCTGATGGTAAGCGTCACGCCTGCCCATAACAACACAGTACCTAACACTCAGAGTTAGCTCTGTGCTGCCCTCGTCACCCAGAGATATTAGATGGTCTATCTCTTTGCCCAGTAATTTTACTGGCATCATTGCCTTTCAAACCGGAACACAGTAGTGCTTACACACTACTGCTTGGCGGCAGAATATCTGGCAATGCAGTGGTCCCGACCCAGTCGGACTCAAAATACAACATACAACATTCGTACATGTTTAAATCAATACAAGTAATAATGCAACGTGTACGAATGTATTAATATGGCGCGATGCAAGGAATGATAAAAATGAGACATAAAAGCAATGGAAGTGAAGAGCTCGTATAACTTGAGAATATCGAATCACACCGATTGCATGTTGGCCTTATAATTAATATAATCCACAAGGCGGTCTGCGATTGCCCCCCTTTATGGGTTAAAATCGCATCTTTATTGCGATAGGTTGGATCTTTTAACGGCTATTGCAATCGTAAACGAGGAAATTATTCAATCGACTCTTCAAGTGGTAGCTGTAAACTGTAAGATCGCGCAAATCACTACCAATCCGACGTTTTTACGGAACTTTAGCCGCTAGGGGGCATTTAACATAGTATTATTTTTTTAAATAAGCGATTAAGTGACGAGCTAGTCGTGCGGCTGATGGTAAGTGACATTACAACACAGTACCACACAGAACATGCTTGGTTCTGCGCACTCTTTGCCTAGTAATTATACCGGTATCATTTCCCTTCAAACCGGAACACTGGTAGTGCTTATAGATACTGCTTGGCGGCAGAATAACTGGCGATGCAGCGGTACCACCCCCAGCGGTACCATACATCCAACAAAATATCGACTTCGCAGAAGCTAGGGCACGACGGCAAACAATCGTACATTAACATATTGGCTGTGAACAACCACGAAGGTGTGCCTCGAGTGAGGTGTAAATAGGTTAACGGACACAGTCCCGGCTGCAAGTGGCCCCCCGCTTACAATGTTATTTATGTGAGTACGTCCAATATCACTTGTTGCACGATTCGTAGTGTTAACAAACTGACAGTTCCTTTAATTAATATAGTCATGGCAACACTTTAAAAGATGGAGGAAGTTTTACCACATGATTTGCTTCTATCTTCTTTGTCTTCTCCCATTGGGTTATGACATATAAAATTGTAGAGCTTATTTCACCTTTTGTATAGTCACATCCATTATAATAAAAGGTACTGTCCACTTGTTTTTCACTAATATAATAAATGAAAGAAAATGTTAGTTGTTTTTTCAGCAAAGGAGTAGTAAGATTTTTTGCGTAAGTTATAGGTTATTCATGACCCAAAACAGATATGTGACAAGAAATCGAAACCCTTGCAAACCAAGCCACGGGCGCAATTTAATCTTACATACATTTGCATATATACATAGTTTTTCTGTTGACACTTGCTGATGATGATGGTGATGAATGAAATGCCCTTCTGAAAATGTTATTACCATTAACATGACCTATATAATATCAGCTAAAGTAAAAAATAGTTCGTTCATCGTTATTACGATTGCAATAAAATTAGCATCGACATTTATTATAAGGTAGCGTGTTATTTGAACCGCCTCCTATTTTTTTTACTATATAACTATAAATGTTCTATAATAGTTCTAAACTTAATAATTCTGTACGTTCAAAACTTAATAATAAATCAGAACAAATATTTTGGAACTACGCTAGAAGTAAGTATAACAAGTTTTCGCCTTAACTGTGCCACGCTAAGGGACTGATGTAATTTAGAAAGATTAGCGTGACGGGGATGTTAACATTCCACAGATGGTATAGTATAAGCGATGTCTTCGGATCGATTGAATAATTCTTAGCCCTGGCGCCCCGTCTGCGGCTGCCATGATACTGATCAAATTCAAATCTATTATTATATAATCAAACTCTTTTGGATTTTAAACCGTCAAGTATTAGTATTAGTATTAAGTATTTGTCGCGTAAATGAAAGAAATAGTATGAAATCATTCAGTTACAAACAACATAAGATTTTTGTAGGTTTCGCGTTCGCTCATACGAGTACAGCAACGAAACGTCAACAGTGCATATACACTTCGGGATTAGTACAGTATTTCGGTTGGAAATTAACATAGAAGACATTCTAACATCTGTAAATAAACAAGTTATTTATATAAAAATATTACAAAGACTTCAAATCATATAAATTATACCCCCAACATATATTGCCCATTAAAGAATTTCTTGATGCATTTTCCAAGTTATGAAACATTTTGAAATTAAAAAGAATCATCGACATCTAAAACTGTCGGAGATATGCGTACTAAAAAAATTAATTCCTCCTTTTTTAAGTTGGCAAAAAAATCCTAAAGAAATACAATGTATTCAAATTAATGGGAAATAAACTATAGCATCCTAATAAATTCTTTGCAACAAAGAGAACATAAAACACAAAGTATAGTTGTAGTGTATAGCCCTGCTAATTTAAAGGTGAAGTGCATAGTATGACGCAAAGCTAACTAGTGCATACATCAATGACCTTATAGTATAACTATAATACGTACATAACATTTTTAAAACACCTTCACATTTATGCGAATAATGGAATTAAAACTTCAATCTATAAATTTTGAAGCGTTGAATTTGAATTTATAATTGCAGACATTTCGTGAGTTTACCACCCGTGTCCATGGTCACTGTATTAATTAATAGGAATTTGAGATCATATATTTGAAGTATTTGCAAAAAAAATTAATATTTTGAGAGAAGATACTCATGTAGTTATGAAGCCTTCATTCTACTCATACGTTTTTAAATTAGCCTAGTTCAGTAATTCCGTCTACTGGCCACCTATATGTTTGTAAACTAAATACGTGAGGACGGCTCAACTAATCTTAATAAAATTTATGTTAAAGCATAGCTTATTTAACTTGAAAACTGAACTAATATTTTTATTATTAACGAACGGCAAGAATGCTAAGAAAATAAATCCGAAGAAAAAACGCTGGACATGCTTGTAATACAATAACATAAAGTGAACGTCATCGAACGTACTTTCAAATAGCAAATCACAACAAATTCGAATAAAAGAGTTTATTAGAACCAGTTCCAACTCAATCTCCTCGTGATCTATGAGTTGCATAAAGTGGTCCGTGGGGAGAAGATAAAATATTTTTGAAATACCCCATAATTGACTCGAGGGTTTGCGAAAGTACTATAGATCATAAAAGTTAATTAAGTTTGGCGATCCATGATTAAGTTCTTATAATGGCAAGGGTCGGTGACTAAAATAAGTGTGGTAATCATGGGCTTAGCTCGGCTGCCCCAAAAGGAGCGTATTATATTTTGGGAAATCAGTATATAAGTGCTGGTTATTTATACTTTATGATTCCATTTAGATGTATATTGCACTTTCCATGATTGTAAATCCGTACGTCATCCTGACTAACATTGCTCGCGTGACCTCGAAAACTTCAAAACGGCGGACGTGGACCTTTTGCCCACTTTTTACCTCACTTTTTGTAACAGCAATCGTGTTTTTATTCTTAAAAAATATCGGACTGTTGGTGCATTTGTATCCTTCAAGGTGAGAATCTAGATCGTTTAACAGAATTTCTCCCTCAAGTTTCGATTTAAAAGTAACATATTAGCAAAAATGTATATGCGTCTTCTTTCTTTCCCAGTAATCAACAGAAAAATGTACATCAAATTAATCAAATGAAATTTTATAATTATCCCACAGAAATTGGAATCGGTGGAAATTAAAATTTCCGGGCTTCTAGACGCTAACCAACAAATTAAAGAACAACGCCGTCGTAAACATAATCATATAAATATCAATGAAATGTTAAACAACTTTACGGTACTGTCAAATATAGAACGACGATTTTATTACATCTTCCGGTCAATTTCCATCAAATTACTGCCGTTTTCTAAATTTATTCAAAACGCCAACGTTCGTATATCTATTTCCAATTAAGCAGGTTACGTTGAAAATATACGGAGATACGGGATGGCAAAACTGTTTTTATACCAATCAACCATAATAGGCTCCACTTAACCGAGGTGTTTTGATTGACGTCCAAACGCGTGGGTGAATATAACTGTCAATAAAGCATACAATGAACGCTGATATCATGCGGCTCGTTAATTACGACCTTACTTATAACGCGTGACGAGGCCACTTAAAAATTTACAGCAAAACAAAACAAAGCGATATTTGACTTGACAATTAAGTGGCAGGATCGCATAAGTGCATTGCCAGTTATTCTGCCGCTAAGCAGTAGTGTATAAGCACTACTGTGTTTCGGTTTGAAAGGCAATTACTAGACAAGCCAAGGGTAATACTGGCCAAAGAGATAGACCATCTTATAAGGACACTGTGTGATACTATTGAGTTGTTATAGGCAAGCGTGACGCTTACCATCAGGCGAACGACTTGCTCGTCTCGTCATTTAATCTCGTAAAAAAAAATGGGAATTTCCGGCCGCGTCCCGTCGGGCGATGGGTTCAAGGGTTCATGTTTAGTGGCGTGAGTGGGTTTCATAAAATAATACCAGATTCCTGCACTGGTTTCGATCAGCAGCACGCCGTCGCCCGCTGCGAGACGTCCACAATTTAGGGGTTAGATACATAAGATTTAAGAAATTTGAGACCTGTTGTGGTATCGTGCAAATTATTTTCATGTTTTTTAAGCTCCGAAATTTTCCGCGGGGTGTACTTTAACATCGATTTACGACACCGAATAGAAATAAGTTATGTTTGCAGCATGTACATGTCAAGTAATGCGCGAATAAATAAATATTGTGCATGATGTAAATGTTAAAAATTGCAAATGTTTCTTGGTGGAACAAGGAAGACATGTTTAAATCTAAAATAAAAAAAGACTAAAAAAACATTTGGTCCTTGAAAAGTTATTCTAGCGTTTCATTTTTAATCATAACCTCAAAATAATTTTGTCACCTTGTCTTTGTACTAGTATCTACATTTACCGTGTTTTTTTTTGCTTAGTCAAGATAGTCTGCTCAACGACACTTGAAATCCCATAACTTGTGACGATTTGACCAAATCATTATCACAAAATCATTCGAAATATACACGAGGGAACGTTATAACTTCATATGGAATTTCCGCAAGCCAACTGACAATACGTATGAATAATTCTAAGCAAGGTTGCCCGTACAAAGGGCTCTAGTGAAGATCAATACGGCCCCGTGGCACCGCGACCCAGATAATAAAGGTAAATGGGTCGGCGTATTGCGGGCGCACGGTTGGGCTCTAGGTCGTTCGGTAGTTAACTATGCAAATTGTCAACTTAATAACGCCGTTCACCCGCTATGGAATTATAAATAAGTCAAATGAACAAACTAAAATTTCATACTTGCATTAACCACTTAAAGCTTGATACTAAATTATATTGCTTGGTATTATGTCAACGACTGCTCTCGCCTAGCGAAAAACTGAGCCACATGGAGACGGATTACAAGAGCTTCCATGGGGTGAAAATCGACCATGACATGACCACGACCACTCTGTCAAGAGTGCGCGACTTAAGATGAAGAATGAGCTAGGCAAAAGAATTGACCAAATGGCGGAAATCGTTTCGTAACCTCTTTTTTGGACATGAAGGATAGTTAGTGACTTTTTTTTAAGAGAAAATATACGAGACAAGTCGAGCGCTTGCCCATGAGCAGGCACACGACGCAGGGTCAAGTAGATTCTGTGTGGTGCCGCTTTGTAATGACAAACCACACAGAACCTACTTGGCCCTGGGCCGCACTCGTCACTCAGAGACACCTGTACGCCCACGAATTACGCTGGCAACATTGCCCTTCAAACCGGAACACAGTAGTGGTTATTTCTTATACATTATTACATTAGTGCTTAGCGGTAGAACAAATGGTAATGCAATGGCGCCATTCCAGGCGGACTCTGTAGTAGCGTCCTACCATTTACTCTTCTTGTCGTGTATAAACTGACTTTGATGCATTCAGTTTTTACCGCTCTGTAAAGCTTCATCGGATCACCGAACCCGTGGAAATGCTAAGTTTCCACGAGTTGGATTGACCCCACGTCCTGCAGGGTCACGTATAAGGACATGCGTATATATAACAGAAATATATACCAGTATACCATTTGCACTAGAAAAGCTGGTTTCCAAGAGTTGGAAGGATTGTAGTACCTTACACGTGTGTACGGGGGGATATTGTCGAAAAGGATTACCTTCTCGGTCGCTATGCGTGCAGCAAGAGAGTGAACCGATTTATCAGCAACAATTTTCTCGTCCGAGTAAAAGTGTCTTCATAGCAACAGTTAAATAGGTTTTATTGGGCTAACGCGTTTACCACGTAAGATTGTATATTTATTTAATTTAACCATACATTGATTTAAAAGGACTCTTGTACGTGTAAAGACTCTTGTAAAATCCGACTGGCGCAGTACCACTGCATTGCCAGATATTCTGCCGTCAAGCAATTTTGAAGGGCAATGATGGCAGCGTAATTACATGGTTACGTGCGCATCACAGGGCCAAACATGCTCTTTTGAGTTGTTAAGGGCAGGCGTGACGCTTACCATTAGGCACATGACTAGTTCGTGTCGTCACTTTATCTCGTAAAAAAGAACATTTTGCGAATGATGTTTGTGACAATTTAATACTTATGCTGATACAGTTCGGTCTCAGTTCGGAGCCGTGCAATCCGTGCTCGGGGCCCGAAAACGCACCTGCCCCGCCGCTCACGCAACTCAACCCAAGGGCTTTCGTTGAAATTCGACCATCTGCCTCGCAGCTGCGAAGGCTACGGTAATTGCAGTCTCGGCGAACGTGAGTCCCACCGCAAGTTTTGGAATAAAGGTTTAACGATTATATTTATTTCCCCGTCTTGTAACTTTATTATATCAAAAGAAAATTATAGGTAACGCGATCGTGCTATGCGTTCGTTGGTCAATTTATTATTTGTTTATATTCATTACGATCATCAATTTGAACAGTAAGCGTACAGCATTATTAACATCTCACTTTCCACGCAGCTTCTGCACGTCTCAGATGGTTTACTTTCGTTTCTATCATAATTTTTATTTATTTAAGTATTACATTTCTTCTTTAAAAATATAATCATTGCAAAATTATGCCATCGATAAGATACTGCAACCATTTAAAATTCAACAATCCTTGATTATTTTTTCACTCTCCTTATAACCTATTCTTTATGTAATACAATAGGTGTAAGTGGTAGGAGAACTTGCCGAGTCCGTCTAGGGCGGTACCACTGCATTGCCAGATATTCAGTCGCGAAGCAGTAATTTGTAAGCACTACTATGTTCCGGTCTGAAGGGCAATGATGCCAGTGCAATTACTGGGAAAATAGATAGACCACTTTAT
>DWGO01000063.1:0-16900 GCA_018247635.1 Eurytides dolicaon deicoon
GTCCATGGGCGGCGGTAATCGCTTACCATCAGATGAGCCGCTTGCCGGTTTGCCTTCCTACGCCATAAAAAAAATCCAATTAACAGCGAGCTTGACGTTCTAGCCAACTTTTAACAACGTGGTCGTTCGTTTGACGTACTCGTACATACAGTTTACATTTTAAAACAGACAAGCTTCAGCGATTAGTATCGTCTTTTTGTTATTATATAATAATATGGAAACAAAAGTAAAATGTAATGTACTATTAATTAAACTATTAATTAAATTAATCACTTCAGACATATTCATAACAGGGAAAAGGTCAAAATCCAAGCATACGAAGTTGCAAGTAAGATCAAGTATTTCGTAAAAAAATTGGACAAGGGCCATGTTCTGCCGAGAAATTTGGTTTAAATTTATCTAAGATAATTAAAGACATACTTTTTGTTTGTGCTTTTGACAATTGGCAAAATATTTTTTAACTTTAAAACATCATATAACTTTCATTCATCCATGGCCAAGTAAGCAATAAGGAAAAATTAAAATCATCTAGCGTTAGTTAGTTCTGGTCAAATTTTAAAATCTGTTATTAAAGACTTCTACTTTTAAATAAATACTACTACATATATCACGGTAAATGCTTCACGTATTCCTTTTTTTATTTATTTTTTTACTTTGAATATTTTTTATTATCATTCTACTACGCATATCAAATTCATCTTTTTCGTTACATACCGCCGCAGCACCCGCTGGACACAAAAATAATATCTGATTCGATTTTAATAACCGATTCCAACTGACATGCTTTGCGGTATGAAATATGTAGCCATTTTAAATAATAAGTAAATACTTAATACTTTTAATACATAACGTTAATGTAACACATAACGTTAACGTAATTATTTAAAACGTATGTATTATTAACGTATATTGGATGAAAAACACTTTTATAACACAAGACTTTTTATTATTAACGCAAAATAAAAGCAGCGTTTCTAAAAAGTTGACATAATAATCACAAAGATTTACAGCCAGTTTAAGAAAGGCGAATCAATTTTGATTTACAATTAATTGCTTGTTAATAGTTGTTTAACATGATTTGGGTTGCTAGAATGCCTGAATACAGCGTTGATTTTGATTTACAAATAAATAATAACTGATTCACGGATGATCAAAAGGAAATCGAGTTTCTCGTAGCGGTAGCCATCAAAAGTTGGATCAGCTAATCTGTAAATATGGCCGATTATTCGTTTGTTAAATAGATAGCTGCTCACTTGCATGGTTAAGTGTGCTTCTAAAATTCTACATACAGTTTTTTTTTCATAATAAAAAGTCGTTCTGTCGAAAAATATAGTTTAACTGTAGTAAAGAGTTTGTGACAAGACTAACAGAATGATTTGATGTAAAAGTTCCAATATTTACTCACTCAAACATTTTTCACAAAAAATTAGAAACAAAGCAAATACTTTCTTTCCGATTGAATATTTTAGCAAAACCTTTGACTTTGTCATACCAGCGTTGAATGCCTCAGGGCATTCTTACTTTTGTTTTCTTTTGTTAGTAATAAAAAATGTTAATAATATGTCACTTTTCAAATTTGAATGGTAAGGAGTTCTTTTCACATTATATCTTTCGTAATATTGTATTTAAAGGAAAATATTCCATAATTTTCATATCAGTTTATACGAAAGAACAAAAAATGTTTCCTGCATTTTCATGCGTTTTGATCTCCAGAAGTACAGAGGTGTTTGATTGATAATTATGATATATGTTAAATTTAAAGCTAAGCGCAAGGCTTTAAGCAACGTTCTAAATAAAATTTTAGCGATTCATGGGTCAAAAATCATATTCAAAATTAATTTTAAATTATCATCTATCAACATTTTTATATTATACGAGAAATATTAACAATGCTCAACATATTTCGAAATAATACGCTGTATAGAGAAAATTATAACATATTTATGTATGAACTCAAGGTGATTTATTAAAAATATATCGAATATATCGGAAATAATCATACTAAAATGATACTGCTTGTACTGTAGCATTAACATACTGAAGAAGAGAAATATAAAATTTCTGTATTATAATGGTCTAACTCTCGGCAACTAGTTTAAAAAAAACCCGCGACATTGAACGTTGAACACGGATTATTTAAAATTTTTACTTAAGCATATTACAAGGAAATATGTTTAGGCACATTCACTTCCTAGAAAAGCGTTTACATAAATATGGATACAATTTTAAAAATCGTCAGTCAGTCATTGGCTTCAAAGTATATCACGTCAAAATTTCTTTATACCAGTAACAAACTTGGGGAGTTTTAAAATCAATCATAGCTGCTTCAATAAACACGACCCACAGCTTTTAATATTTTTGATAGGCAATGTTGAAAAATATTTGATATAACAAAAACTGTCAATAGTCTATAAAATCACACACTATACTTATGCAGCAATACTAGATTTTGCTCTGACAAACTGAAATGTCAAAAAAGTGAGAATAAATAGGGAGTGAGAATTAAAACAATGGCTTAAGAAGCTTCTTACACGATTCTATATTTTTTATATTTATATTTGTTGGTTTCATTCAATTTCTTTCTTTCTAACCTCTCACTCTTTAGGTATCTTAATGTTATGCTATGTTTGTTTTGTTTTAAGTCTAGCTCAATAAACCAGTATAACGAGTAACAACAGTAATGGCTTGTTAACAAGTATTAGACACATCCAAACAATGCGTTACGTGCTACGCCTCATGGAGCTATAAAAATAACGTTTTAGCATTGCAATCTGATCTAATTGTGAAAATACGTTTATTCAAACAAATTTGTGTTGGAAACAAGGTCCATATGTTGTTATGTTATTAAAAAGTAATGTTGTGAATAATCAAGATTATAATTATTTTTTAACATAAAAAAAAAACTAGTATTGGCCAGTGGAATATTTCATAAAAGTACTTTTCATAGTTTTAATTAACAGTAAATATCACCGTAAATAAATTACTTCATACATGCTAAATATACATAAATCTCTATCTCATTTCCACTGCGACTGATTAAGAGCGATACACATACAGCCACTTTCTACACACACAGTTCGTCTGGCTTTTTTGTTCTAGCGGTTTCAGTTTTCAGAGTATGTGGCTCCCGCACTGTCGCTTTATCTTGTCAATCCTTTGGTCTGTATCGGCAACATTTGTTCTTCTATGGACCTCCATATTTTTAAATCGATCACTCATCAATAGCTAATGTTATTGTCACATCAAACAACAATCCATATTTAATAAAATATGTAGCTATCTCGAATAAAATCTTAATAATCATAATTAACTTCGTGTAGCATGTCCACTAAGCTAGCTGCATATCTCCAATTTAGTGATAGACTTCTTTTGTAGTCTTGGAAATTACCACATCATTTAGGATTCTTCCGATTTGAAGAGTAATGGTTCCAGCGTAATTACTGTTTACTTTTAATTAATTATGTGCATAACTTAAAGCATTAGTGGCTCTTGTTATTGCTATCAATATAAATATCAAATATTCTTTATGGGGAAGCTGGAACCCAGTATTTCTAGCTTTATCTTACCTTTGTTGTCATTAAAGATGCTTTTGATCATTTTAATATACACTTCGCTTACACCCTGGACTTTTAATCTTTTCCAAATGCTTTCGTGGGTTACCGTGTCAAAGGCTTTTTGGTAATCGATGAATCCGAGATACGAGATGTGCAGGTGTTTCGGATGTTTGTAAAATTAAATTATATAGTTCGGCAAGTGGTGTTGCCAGTATATGGTAGGCCGTCTTTATAGCTTCGTTTGGTATATTATCTGATCCAGGACACTTTTCTAATTTTAGCCTTTTTATTGCTTCAATAATTTCATTTTTGTTAATAGCTTTGATATTCTCTTCGCTATCATGATCAGTGGGGCCGAGATGCGAGTTTTCAGCTGTGTTAGTGTTTTCAATTGTAGTTGTTTGATTTTTATCGCTGTATAGGTTTTTGTAAAAATCGGTTGCTGCAATTATGATGTCTTTTCTTTTATTTGTGTCTTTACCCATCTCTTTTATTCCTTCTATCCAGGTTTTGCTTGTTCTGAGTTCTTTGTAGGCCTTCTTTGTGCTACCAGTGAGCTTTAAATGTGTTTTTAAAGTATCTTGTCTGTATTTTTTATAGTCGTTTCTCATACATTTATTTACTAGCTTGTAGAGTGCAGAGAGTTCATTTTTTAAGGATCGTGATTTATTTGCGATTTTTTGTATTGCTTTCCTTCTTTGTAGCAGACATGATGTTCGTTCCGATAACCACTTGTGTCGTTTATATATTTTTCTTGTTGTTTGGGCTGATCTTAAACTCATGATGATTGCTTTCGTAATGTTATCGTACCGGGTTTGTACTGACGTGTTTTTGTAGCAAACATACTGACTAGATAGCGTTTCTGATAATGTTTCCCTATATTTTGAAATTTCTTCTTCGTATTTAAGTTGTATTGTAATTTTATTATTGTATTTAATTCTACTTTTACTAGAGTTAGCTAGTGTCAATTTAGCTCTGATTATCCTATGGTCCGAGTTGTAGTTTAAGTTCAGAGTTCCGATATCTTGAAATATTCTCGGTTGGTTTGATAATATGTAATCTATTTCGTTTTTACTTTTTCCGTCAGGAGATCTCCATGTCCATCTTTTGTTTGGATTCTTCCTAAAACATGTATTTATTATAGTTAGTTTATGCTCTAATGCGAAGTCTACTAGTCTCTGGCCTCTTTCGTTTCTTACTCCGTATCCGAAGTGTTTTAACACTAGATGTTCTTCTTTCATAGGAAGTCCGATCTTCGCGTTGAAATCTCCCATTAATATAATAATCTTGTGTGCGTTATCTAGAGCTTTGTCGATCGTTCTGTAGAATTCGTCGATTTCATCATCACTCGCCGCTTCCGTTGGTGCGTATACTTGTATGATAGAGACTAGAAAACCTTGGATATTTATGTTCAGTACAGCTATTCGTTCTGTAATGCCAGTAAAGCTCTCTATATTATCTTTGTGCGTTTTGTTTATAATAAAACCTACTCCGTATAGGCCGGGTGTGTGACCCACGTGACAGAGTATAAAGCTACCATATTCTTCAATTTTGGTACCTAACCGTCTTATTTCGGATATTCCTATCACGTCGTATTTAATTCTTTGTAATGCTTCTTCTAATTCTATTAAACGTTCGTATGACGATAGGGTTCTAACATTGTATGTTGCTACATGTAGCTGATGGATCTTATCTTTATTTTTACTCTTTGTTGTTAAGGTATCTCTTGTTATCTTTGGAGGGTTGTGGTCATACTCTTCCACGGTGACCAGCCGGGTTGGAAGATTGTGCATGTTTCTTGTTTTCGTTTTTGTGTTTGTTTGCTCTATGACGGAGGAGGAGGCGCTTGGTTGCTATGATGGTTTGTTTTGATTATTATTTTTATTCGTTGTATTTTTTACGACGTAGTTTAGTATACCCTGTTTTATGACTCCCTCTGAAAAACTATTAGATCTCGTGGCCGAGTCTTTCATTTGTTGTGTCTTGTTCTTTTTATTTATTTGCATATTTTTATCACTATTTGTTGCTGTGACATTTTCGGGTGAGGTTGGTAGTTTTCGTTTAGTGTTGTTTTTCAAGATTACCAGTTTGTCGTATATTATTTTTGCTGTGTTTCCTTTTTCTTTTTCCAATTGTAATTGTTCCTGTAGTTCCTTTCTTTTCTCCAGTACGTATTTTGGATAGTCTTCTTTGATGTAATAATTCGTATCTTTTAGTGCTCTTTGATGTTTCAAGATTTTTATTTTTGTGCCTAGAGTAGACAAAGTCACTATTAGTGGGCGTATTTTATCTTCTCCTTTCTTTCCTATTCTTTTTATTTCCTGGATATCACTGTTGAGTATTTTTACAGAGAGATGTTGTTCCACCCAGTTAATGAAATTTATTTCTAAGTTCTCGTACGATTTTTCGTTTTCCTCTATGCCAAAAAATACCAGATTATTTTTTCTTGCTTGTCTTTCTAAATATTGTAGCCTTTTTTCTTGGTTTTCCACTTTTACTTTCAGGTTCTCGTGATTTTTTTCTATTGCTAAGAATTTTTCTTCAAACATCCTACTTATATTCTGTGTTACTTGCTCTGTGACATTTTTTCCGGTTTCCCGGATTTCTTGTCGTTGATTGTCCAGGTCATTTTTTATTGTTTTGAGCGCGTTCAGAATTTCATCCATGATTTTCAAAGTTGATGATTATTAAAATACACGTGGCGCCCTCTTTTGGTAGTATGGTTCTATGTTTAGTATCTGACTATGAAGTTCCGGTGCTGACCACGAGATGGCGCTGTTTAGTTAATTATAATCTCGAATTTGTTAATTTGGATTTTATGTAGTATTTTAGGTTATGTTTGTTTAAGATTCTTGTTAGGAATAAAGAACAGACCTAGCAAAATGCGGAGCATGTAGATGTTGGTTCACTTTACTGTCAAATACAGTTCATAAGGCACAACACTGAGAAAACAGATTTTTTGTCATATAATGTCACTAGTACAAAGATTGTATTTGTCACTGTTTGTTAGTAGTTTGTCAGCTAGTCTTCACATTCTTCACACTTTTAAGAACATTTTCACTTTACGTAAGTTTATTTACAGACTATAACCCTTATAATTCCGTAAATTATTTAGTAAATAGATTTTATAAGCAGAGTCGACGTTAACAGTGGCACAGCGGCGCCCTCTCCAGGTCGAATACTTATACATTGATATATAATGTGAATATTATTGTGTCCCTAAACCGAAAAACTTAATTTTCCAACAACCATACAAAGTTTCTGATATTTATTCCATTCTCCGCTTGTATCAAAAATATTTGGCGATATTTTTGATACAAGCGGATTTTATATAAATATGTATTAATTATTATGTTCCTTTTATTTTTGTATGTGAACATCTATAACTCTTTTGCAGTGTCCGTTTGAAAGAAGTCTGCAAAAAAGACCTAGAGGTTCTGCATTGCCAGTTATTGAATTGGCAAAGAGTAGTGCGTAAACACTGTTGTATTTTGTTTCGAAGGGCAATATTGCCCGTGGAATTACTGGGCATAGGAATTTTAAATTTTTTGGTGACGAACGCAGCGCAAGGCCGAGCATGCTCTGTGTGGCACTGTGTTGTTGTGGGCAGGTGTGTAGCTTACCATTAGGCGCCATACTCACCTCGTTACTTTATCAAGTAAAAAAAAAATTAAAAAATATTACACCATTATATTTTTTCAATCACAATATCCAAATCACAAATCACAAATCCATGAGTGATAGAGCTCAGGCGGTGTATTTAGGTATATATTTCTTTTTAATATGCTAATGTATTCCGTCAGTACGGCTAACTGCTAAGAATAATCTCAAACTCGAAAACTAATTTTATAAAGTGCTATAAGTTGTGTAAAACCAAGGAATTAGATGAAGCATAAAAAATCTTGTTTTTTGTTAATGTTTAGTTGGTTGGCACAAATTTTAGAACTCATTATGAAAAGCACAGATGTAGTTGTGATAAAAAAAAACTGTTTAAAAATATTGAATTAATGTAATAACGAGAAGAGAAGACCGAAATTGATTCTTGGCAGGTTGACTCTAACAAAGCCAGAATGACCAATAAATTAGTCCCGAAGACTGAGAAAATATTTTTTTTACAGATACTGAATAGTGTTTGATCACGATCCCGCCTGATGGTCGCACGATCGCAGTGAAAGCCTATTCACTTTTCTTGTGAAGACACATTACATTCGGACGGCAAAACTGACGCCGGCAAATTGCTCAAGTCTTTGTGACGGGGCAAATCTTTTGGTTCGAACGCGTGGTATGTCGACGATATAAGGGTGGAAGCCCGCCGTGTATCTAAACTAAGGGTATGAATTCTAAATTTAGAATATTAATATTATGAAGCATTGCTTTTTTACCTTTTTTCGTATACAAGTATGTGGAAAAATGGTTGTTTGTAATCACATAATGTGTTGGGTCGTAATATTATTTTTATGGAGTTATTTTATGCTTTTTATCGTTGGTATTTCTTTATCATTATATTATTTTTTCAACAAATTATGGTATGGTATTATTGGTATTTCAATAAATGATGATCCATTTCCAATTTCAGTTCTTCGACGTAAACTCAATTCTGTCGGGAACTCTCATAAGCATATGTGGGAATAGTAAATAGAGGGTATGGTTTAAAAAACCAATTTTGGCTCAATTGGTGATAATGTGGTGTTTTAATTCTTTTTACCACGCAGTGCAAGGACGCCCGTTGTGGTCATATAGTGGTCATATGCCATACCGGTACAATATCAATACGCATAGTAGAAGATATTTTCACACCCGTCGCCCAAGAGCTAACTGTCACGGGAGAGGTTGCTTTCGTAAGCCAGCGCCTTAATCTTTGGAAGTAGATTTATAGTTTGTGCTAGGACGGTACCTACGACGTTATGGAGTCATCCATAGTGCAAACCACGGCGGATAGCGAAAGTTCGTTTTTCAGGACAGTGCTTAGCATTCGACGTGGCTCTGCTCAGGTTAGGCATCCAGGTTAGGCATCCCTCCGGGCACATATCCGTAAATGACAGCTGGTAGAATTCCGTTGTTGGTTGCTACCGTGCTTGATGTTGTTTGTTGAACCTTCTGTTGTTTGATGCAACATAGATGCTTTCGAAAACAACTGTGTCCCGAAATGACCTGTGTCGCCAAGTAAGTAAAAAAAATATGATTTGAAACAAAAAGTTAATAAAATGCAAAAGGTAAATTTTAAAATTAAAATATCTATGAATAAGTATATCTATTAATAATAATAACAATCATAAAATCTTCGTTTTCTTCAGAAGGTATTAGGGTAGTATAGCAATTTACTTTTTTAACCATAGATAAGACTTATTATTATGTAATGGTTTGCTTGACCTTTCAAAGCCTTGAATGGCGTTGATAAATTATAGTTTGAAAGCTAGCTGACATAAAGTGCTAAAACACCGCAAAATGTCGCAATGTTTCTGTTTAAACAGCACATACTTAGCTTAGTTGCTTTTTATTTTTTTATTAGATAAAGTAACCAGACGATAAAGTCGTGCTTAACAACATAGTGCTATACAGAACCTGCTTGACCCTGCGTTGCGCTTGTCTCCCAGAGATATAAGACGTTCTAACCCCGTACTCAGTAATTACGTTGGCATCATTGCCATTCAAGTGTTCACATATTGCCATTTGGTGGTTGAATAACTGGCAATGTAGTGGTACCTCCCCAAACGGACTCTGTAAAGAGTCCTACCACTTAAAACTAAAATATCTTTTATTGAAACTATACTGGTAATTTTATGAAAAAGATAGGAATTAAAATAAAATAGTTTTAAAATTCGATTTTACCTAAACTCTTTGGATAATATACAAGCGGATGTGCTAAGAGCTTTTCTACCTGATAAAATGAAGTTATTTAGTACCGACGTTTCCTGTCGGTTCCGTGCCAATAAACGCTATAAAGTGTTGAAATGTTGAGTTTAAATTTCAAGTATATGGGTGATAAAACCTCTTATAATAACCTTCATAAATCGTTACAGTTTTATTTCAATTTTTGTTTACATCCTTAATTTTAAAGGGACTAGAATAGTGTGTAGGCTTTGATAGGTGTTTAATATCCAAGTAATGGCTGAAAAGGATATCCATGCGTATGTTATCAATTATGGATCCTTTTTCTTTTAAAAATTGTGCTCCTATTAAAGATATAGAAATATTTTGTGTTATAAGGGCACTTTACAAACATAAGTTTCACGTAGACTAATGTCCATATCCGGAACAATTATCTGTAAATCGTATAATTATTTGTCTTGGGCTGAAATAGAATCGACGACTAAACGGATTTGCTACATTAGCAATTTTCTTTGCAAGAAAATGGATTTATTTAGATACCGTATATACACAACACTGATACGGATTCTGCCTATTATAATCGTTTGAAGCATACGATTTAAGTCACTTGGTAGGAAGGATCGGAAAAAAACTGAGCATTGTGTGTAGTATCTTTCGAGCGAGATTTTCTAGCATTGAGCATGAATCTTCGTCCAATAACATTACTTATACCTTATCTTCATACCCTTATGGCCTTGGAGATGTAACGAACTCAGCACACAGCCAATTTTTTATTTTAAAAATTACAAATTACTGTGAGATGAGAAGAAACTTATGCCAAATATCCTTAACTAGCTTCACCTTATAAGTTTGTTTGTATAGAACTCATAATTTGATCCAGGAGAAAGGAAAAAAGTGTAAGTAATAAAGAAAGTCACACCTCCAGATAGTTAAGTGGTCAGAAGCTAATTTTAACATTCATAAATACAGAAGTTAAGCCATATCATTTACTAGGATAAACAGTTACTAAAGTATCGATACTAGAATAAAATCAAATTATACACTTTTTGTGCGCCAAATGCAATGCAATGCTTTTGCAGAATTTAGTAAAAAAACATCAAAACACGTTAAATTGGTCTAAAACGCAACATTTAATTATAAGAAAATTAATCAATGTTAGCATTTATTTGTCCTAGTCTTTAGTCCATTCACGTCATTGACTATTGCTAGTTAATACAACTATATGTATATATTTTAAATATACTATATGTATATCTACTTATGTCAGAAAGTCTTTCTACATACTATTAACAGTTTAGCTTTTATAATTTAGCATAAATTTATATAGATGTGCTTTAAATATAATTTTATTTTTATTAACAGACATAAATCACCGTTAAAAATCATAATAAAAAGAAAAAAGTGTAAGGTCAAATATAAATTTTAAAAGTTTTTTAAGCTAAGCAGACAAAATAAAGAAAAAATAATGACACCCAGACGATATCTTCTTTAATTTTATGGATTGTCACTACTTTCAACAACCACCCTATAATACAAATGATCAAGGTTGTAAAAAGTTTTAAATACGGAGAGGCAGAAGTTTTTTTTTGGAAATTAGCAATTTATATTTTGTATTGCCAGTTATTTAGCCGCCAAGCAGTCGTGTGAAAGCACTACAGTCTTACGATTAGAAGGTTAGTGTTGCCAACGTAATTACTGGACAAAAAGGTAGGCATAGAAAAAAAAGATAAATTTTTAATTAAATTTTGTGTTGTGTTTTCTTAGTATTTCCTTTGTTTTTTATGTAAGACCCTAACAAACATCACAAAGAAATTTGATCAGTTAAATATAATAACTGTTTTCTTTGTTTTAATTGTAAAAGTAATTTCTGAACTTTTCGACCCTTATCGTAAATTTTAACAATGTGAAATACGTTCTTTACTACTATGTGTCCGTTACTATATTTCAAAGGATAATTTTTAACTATATGTGAAATTCTTTCCATTTCCTTTAAAACATTGCTTATGTAATTACGGCATTATGGACGACATTCTCTGCCGTTTAGATTAATCAAAGAAGTATGAAGCAAGGAAAATTAAATCTTGACCACAATAAAAGTTTACTAAGAGTAATTGTGGCAGGTATTATAAAACTCGTATCGTCATTATTTATTATATTTTAAATTATTATTAAATCAAATATTTAAGTTTGTTGATGCTTGATGTTCCTTATAAGTAGCAAATATATAAAAGCAAAATCTCAAAGAAGGAACTTTAATCGTACAATTTATTTTTAATACAAGAATAAAACAGTAATTATCACTCAGACTTTCATTAATAAAAATTTAATATTTTTCTTTTACTTTCCCTTTGAAATAATTGTCATTTCTTAAAAATTACTGGTTGTCAATAAGATTCCTGGAATATTAAAGATGTCTCGTCGGTAATTTAGATATTTGGATATCCAAATTACGTAAACTTATGATCTTTTTAAATTTGTATGATTGGTCTGATACGCGTGTGTTTATGAACCGCTCGCTTACTTACTTGATGAAGTTAATGAGTGTAGTGGTAGCAAAGGGTGAGTCCAAAAGCCCCGGGATGCTGTGAAGGAAACTTAGAATACATTACGTCTATTTACCCATACTAGCTTTCTCTGTTTTTAATAGATATAACATGCTCCAACTTATCATGATAGGCAGGGTGGAAGGGAAGAGGTGCGCTGGAGGCCGGAAAAAGTCGTGGCTGAGAAGCATCAGGGAGTGGACAGGCATCAACTCTGTAGAACAGCTCTTCCACCTGGCCATGGATAGAGAGATGTTCAAGGAACTAACGGCCGCCCTTCAGTAGTGAAGAGGTACAATAAGAAAAAGAAGAAGCTTTCTCGGAAAAGAAAAAAAAAATTGCCACTCTCTAATGAAATGGTATTTACGGTCAAGTTAGAGTAATCGAATACGTAGAAAGTAGTATTAGTAATCAAAGGAAGCAAGCAAGGTGCTACATAACGGCGCCCAAAAAAATTAATTATTTGAGTAGATTTATTCATTAGACATAAATACTTTTATTTTTTTCTCTTTTTGTTTAAATGTATAAATAATGTAATGTATAAACTTCAACTAGCTTTTCCTTAATGTTTATTATGTACTTTTAGAGAATTTTTTTCAATCAATATATTTCTGATGTTTCTTTGGTATTTTCTTGTTAGCTTTCAGTTTATTAGCTTTTAAAAAGGTAAAGTACTAACAACTAGCGCTGTTTTATCGCAACCTGTCTTGTACCAGTCAGTGTGACGTCCAACAATAAAATCAGTCGGCAGTACAAAGGCAAATTCTTTAGTAGTCCGCCTGTTTTACTTACGTATGATAACTCATATAGACGCTAGACAGTTTTTATGTGCTGACGACATCTATACCCCTTTGGTGACCCGTGGCTGATTATTACGCTGACGGGGTCAAAGGTGTCAAAACATTGCGTACATTCTCTATTCGATGAATGATTTGCCTCGTTTATCAACGGTGACGGATCGTCGGTTATTAGCATGTTTTTGACATGTAGAAGAACGTATGCAAATTTCAAACATATTTCAGCACAGAAAGGCGCGCTGCTCCGGATAGAGCAAATATATAACATGCAACATTGTAGAGACTTGTGTAAGTTCTTCGTTTTTTTATCGTAAGTTTTAGTTATATAGATTATAAATCTTAGTTAATTTCGCTAAAGAGCTATTGTCCAAATAACATATATTGCGCATTGAGACTCCTAACCCAAATGCAGTTTGAACTGCTAATATTCTTTGAATTATTGGATATAAATTTTCTAATTTTGAAGAGTAATTTAAATCTTTTGACTTTCTACTAAGTGATCGATATTATTGAAATCTCCGATTCAAGTAAATTGTTAGTATTGCAACTGTGTAGGAAGTAAACAGAGAATTACAGCTCGCTTGTTTTCGGATTTCTTTGTTGTAGAGCATCATACTAGTTTTCGTTACAAAAGAGCCCAAAGCAAAAATGACGTAATAATAAAATAGAAAAAAAAGTAAAAGTTAAAAAAGGACTAGCAATCGCTTAGTATTCCAGACAAGAGAATGATAAAAAACAATTTACCGCTATATAATGTCCACAAAATAGGTTCCATATCGAAAACGGAATTATTAATACAAAGAGCCATCTTGTATTAATTGGAAAATATATAAATAAAAGATAAAGAATAGAAAATAAAAGATGAAAAAAGTAAAGGCGAGTGTTATTGAAAGAGATTGCAAAATACAATACAAAGATGCTTTAATCAATTTATTTAAATTTTTATATAAAAGAAGACAGTAGTGTCAAGATAATATAATAGAAATTTTCATTACTTTTATAGCCACGTGGGTAATCTATAAGAAAGCCAAATACATATATTAAGGAAGAGCATGTAAGAAAATTTTGGTGCGAATTATTTTCTAATACCTTGAATTCGACGTCGTAGTTCGAGAGCTTAACTCCCACCTAGGGCAAATATATTAATGACTATGAATATATTAACGACTATGAAATAACATTTTTTTTAACTAGTGATAACTGAGAGTGCTCTTTTATTAATAGGCAGAATGCAAGTATGACACAGCGGCAGTATTGATGTCTTTCTGGAGAACTAGGTTTGTGCTAATATTGTATTTAGTAGTGATCATAATTCTTACTATCTCTTAACAACAACAAGTACAGGACAATTTATTTCAAAGTGGCAGGATTCCATCTGGGTTACCATCACTATATAACCAGTTATTCAACCGTCAAACAGTAATGCGTAGGCACTGTTGTGTTTCGATTCGAAGGGCGCTGATGCCAGTGTCATTATTTGTCATAGAGTTAGAACATCTTAAATTTCTGGGTGACGAGCACCGCGCATGGCCAAGCAGGTTCTGTGTGGTACTGTGTTGTTATAGACAGGCGTGTCGCTTACCATCTGGCGCATTTGCTCATCTCGTCCGTTATCTAATAAAAAAGAAAAGATATTAATATTTTCACTTATATTTTAAAATGAAATTTACAAAATAACTAACATAAGGTAAAACTAAATTCCAAACTCATTCACAGAATGCATTTTTTAATCAAGATGCATATCAGTATCGCGGTAAATTGTAACACGAAAAGCGCAAAACATGCAAATTACATAGTGCATTTACAGCTAAACCGAAGGTTTGTAAGCTGTGAGCGATTTGATCTACGTAGCAAAGAATGGATATTTGAAATTGTTTCCTGTTTAATAAGAATTTTAGTCTTACATAAACATACCTCCGTAGGCTATTGGTATAAGCCTGAGCTTTACAAATCGAAGGTCGTAGGTTTAAATACCACGGAGGGCCTTGATTTTGTGTTCTTGTTTTCTTAGTTAAGTTAGTTCATTCATGTAATATAAAAATACTCCTAGTGCAGAATATATTATAAAATATTAAAAAAGTGAGATTAACATTGATAGAAAGATTTCTGCTAAGAGTCGAATAATGTGATTGCTCGTAAACAATATTTTGTGACTGAGACAGTATTTTTTGTATAGATAGCATAATAACAATTTCGTCACCTGACCATAATAGACTGCTCGATTTAAGATATCTTAAAAGGTTTCGTTACGATTATTTAAGTAGTGATTAATAGTAATAAATAGGCTAGTCTTTCCTAATGTTATTAATATTAAAGTATGTTTCACGGCTTGTCCTTCTTTCAATCAACTTCTTTTTGTCCTTTTCCTTCTAGTGGTAAGAATAGTGAGTTCATTTGGGGTAATACCGAAGCATTGCTAGATATGTTTCTGCCAAGCAGAAATGTACAAACGCTGCTGTATTTCGGTTCTCAGTTCATTTCTAGCTTTAGCTGATTCCTGAAAATAAAGATATAACATTTCTAATCTCACTGTTAGAAGTGCAGAGCAAATCCCACAAGTTGACTAAATCCAATTAATAATTAAAAAAAATACATAATGAGATCTGTACTATTATTGCCTCTTAATTTTATAACACTGATGTTGTTTACGGGTACAAGTGCGTAATTACTATATTCTTTAATTAATTTATTTTTGGGAGACTTACAGAAATATTTACAATAATAGTATCTTTGTCCACGTCTTTTCCTTTATCCTTAAATAAAATTTGAACTATATTCTTCAATTTCTTTTATTTTATTTTCTTGTAGGGACCAACAAGTCGGGCGCCTGTTGGCAAACGACATACATGATAGCACAAACCACTTAGTGTTTTGAACTTACCAATCAGTTTAGTCGTGTTATGTTGTACTATTGCAAATCAGCAGAGTACAAGAATTACTGTTTACTACTGGTATTAAGAGCAATGTTTCCAAACTAATGTATGCATACGTCATCATATATCTCCGAGCACGACGCCAGGTAGTGTTTCGAAATGTAGAGCTACTTCAAAACCTTAATTTGCAATGTGATTATTAATAAAGAATGAAGTAATAAATACACATAAATCTTATGCCGTTCAAGATTTTTTGGATTAACTTTCGCTATTAATTAAACGCTTATTTAATAAGTTGACATGGCATGCTTTTACTTGTTACGTAGTTGGACTGCAAACTGTGTCCGCTTGGGATGGTACCATATTGTCAGTTATGTTACTGCTAAGCACAAGGTTTGAATAGCAATATTGCCAGTTAGACACAAGCACAGTACAGTGTCAAGCACCTATAGCGCTGTATTGCCGCCTATCAGGTGCACAATTTGCTCATCCGGTTACTCTATCATCTAAAATAAATAAATTACAGGTAATAAAATATATCATGTAAAAGAAGAGGAAATTAAACTAATAATTAATGTTGTTTTGGCATAACATTTCTTCCACCATAAAATTTGACTCCAATTAAAATGTGCCTTGAACGTGGAGGTAAGTAATTTGTTTTGGCAATTAAAGCTAACAAGGGTTAGGATATTTTATTTTTGGCATTATAAAAAATAAATATGAAATTTAAAAGATATGTAAAAATAAAACGATTAGGTGGCAATTTTACCAGCGTAATAGATGGGCAGGGAGATAGACCATCTCACATATCTGGGAGATAAGCACAATGTAAAGCCAAAGAATTTGGAACTTGTGCAGTTCATAAAAGTTTGGTTTCCAAAGACTTATGTTTACATGACTATATATTAGTATGTCATTATTATTATTATATTGTATATTAATTCGTCAAGTTGTAATTATTTGTTTCTGGTCCATTCTCCTAATAATTTTTTGTTTAGTGTTTTGGTGATGGCATGGTATTATTTAAAGTTTTACATATCGTGCAAATTGTAATTATCTAATTTTTGTTAAAATTTAACATGAGATGTGGTTTTAATTCAATAAGTTAGAAGTAACGTCATTAATACCGAACCGATACGACTTTTAAGAAGAGAGCCTACTCTCACCTTAAAGGCCGGCAACGCATTTGAAAGTCCTCTGATGTTGCAGATGTTCACGGGCGGCGGCGATCGCTTACCATCAGGTGAACCGCTTGCTCGTTTTCCTCCCTACATGAATAAAAAAAAAGTATCTTTCAACTTTTT
>DWGO01000064.1:0-16679 GCA_018247635.1 Eurytides dolicaon deicoon
CATAAATTGAATGCTGCAGGAATATCAATTATATAGACACGTAAATTCTCTTATTAAAGTTATCATAAGTTATTCCAAAATAAGGATCAACTCAGCGACACATTTTCTAAAAAAAAAACACTATGGCATTACTCAATGTTGCCACTTCCGTTTCCCACTAAGATGGTCACGAAAACTAATAAGTAAGCATAGACAAAAAGAAAACGAATATGGCAACAACACTCGACAATACTTTGTGCAGACGAACATAAGAATACGCAGGCTCGTTAGGGAAACTCTTAAAAGATTTAATAATAAATCATAAGAACATAAAATATAATACTTAAAAAGTTACTATGCAGTCTTAAAAAAGGATATATCACATAGCAAATCTTAATTTACACAAAGCGATGCGTGAGCACAAAGTATTGTTTACAAAAAAGTCCTTTATACTGTGAAACAGTTATATTCATCATCTAAAATCTATGCAATTGGATGTGAAAAAAACCCAAAAAAACATGGGAAATGGAATTGCTTAAAACATAATAACACAAAATAATATTTCTAATAATTTGTAACTGCAACTATTTATTGGGATGTAAGAAGGACAGTTCCAACTTCGATAGACCTTCGGAATAATTTTGCATAGCCGCATCTAATTCGTTTCGCTAATAAATTTAAATAAGTTTGGATTTGAGCTTTAGATCTGGTAACTGTCGATTACTAAACGAGTGGGCCATTTGGATAGAACAAACCCTGCTAAGGTAAGCACCAGTCCATATATTCAAAACATTCATACAGCAACATACACCCGTAACTACTAATAACAATCTAACGCGTAACTTTATTACATTAAAATATATACGAGTAAGAGTCCCTCAAGGACGTTAAAGGGCAAATAATCGCGCAGAATATGAATGAGCAGTGCGGTAAATTATTAACACACCACCTCTGAAGAAAGGCGAATTCCAGGAAAATTATTAAAATACATTAGCACACGTCCCCAAGGGATACCTTTCATATGAATTACGCAAAGACAGTACAAGAATTAGTTATATTCTCAAAATTTAACTGTATTTCTAATTTCCTGTTCAAAAATACCATATAATATACACTGGCTCTTAACATATAAGTATGACTACAACATATAAGTTTCATTTTTACATAGTAAGATAACATTTAAAATATTTTAACGGTTTTACAACTACACACAATGAATAGTCTACGATCTATTGATTAAGAACGCAGTGTAGTAAATCTTAATAGTAACCGATGACATAAAAATTTTTCCCCACCAAAGAAAACGTTGACATTTCGAATGGCGGGAATTTAAGCCCAATGTTAAATCTTTTTCTAACGTCAAACTACACGTCATATTGACGTTTCTGATTACAGATTTCAAGAAATTTTCCGCGGGAAGCAAACGCCGAGGGTGTTTAAATAATTCTTTGTACATGGAATGTGAATTTCGATTGATGGATAAATAAATAAATTTAGCGACAGGACACTGAACGATATGCGCACCATTTCATAAGAAAATATTCAATTTGTAACAGAACTCGTATCGATTGGAGCCACATTTTTTTCACTTGTTTTGATTGGTCACATTTTTTTTTGTATAATTAAATATAATTATTGATTAATCAAAAAACGTATAACAAAAACGAAAAATTCAACATAAAATTTTTCAAGATCTCTGAGCTAATTGAATATATACTGACTTTAATGTATCAATAGTAGACTATAATTTATAAAGCAAGCATAGACGTTTAATTTAAAAAATTTACATTCAGTAAATTATTGATTTAACTGACTTATATACAGTTACACAAATGTAGTTCTAAATAGTTCTGATGCACCGAAATCCTAAATCTGACAGCACGTGAAGCAAATATAACATGAAATGAGGGTACCTAAGCGAAGTATTGGACGTGGTCATTCGACTTGCACCTTTTTGCTACAAATTTAAGATTGAAAGTCGAATGCGGCGTCATTACAATTGTTAGTCAGGTCTCAGATATGGAATGAAACATCACCTAGATCAACCCGATCGACTGCGTTTAAATACAAAACTTTGTTTAAAGTAATCCATTTGGATCAGACACTGTACTTGTTTGAGACGTTTGTTATTAAACGAACATCAAAAGTACCTAAAAAGACAATTAAAATTCAGTGGTATTTTTCACTTGTTTATCGGGGAACAGTCGCAATCGAGGCTTCACTCATCGATCTAACTAAAAATACACGTGTAAGCACCTCTAAGCCAAAAGAGTAAGTAACAAAGGTAACAGAGTAAGGGACAGTTCGCACGAATCGATCTCGATGATTTTCCTAGACCCTATGGAAAAACTCAAATGTGCGCGGGGGAGTGTTTAGCTAAATTGGTTGGTGGGCTGCGGTGGCATCTGGGGACGCATGGGCTGCATACCCGTCATCGGCATCATACCACCCGGCATTACCATGCCCGGTTGTTGCTGCAATGCCAAAAATATCATAATTACATCACTTACCGAAAAACTGGAATGTCATCGATGAATGTTGGCGTGAAAGTTTTATATGCACGCCGCACGTATTTTTCAAGTCGGGAACTTTGTTTTTGGATAAGAAATCGTCAGAACTGAATTTTTAGGCAATTTTGGCTCTAAGGTGTCTTTTGTGTTTACCCATCATTATAGTCCTGGTTTTGTGCATGTGTATATATATATTAGAATAAATGAGTATCAGCAAAATTCGAATTTAAAATCATTTTATAATATAATGATTACGATATAATGACTTCAATAAAATATGAACTGGATATATATTTAACACAATGTGAGTAAAACTAAGAATTTTTATCCCCGTTACTTATAAATAAAATACCATAAAAGTTTTGTTTGTTTTAAAACTTGGTGTATGTTAACCTAGATTATCTCATACCTTAAGGCACATTTAAGAAATATTAATAATAAAAATTAAGTGGTCCTTTTAACCAATAATTCAAGTGTTTTTCAAGTAAATGTTACAATAATGTATCTTGTACTGGCACGTGAGCATGATCACATTGAAAGAGATGAAAAACAAACATAAACACACGCAATTTAATTTCTAGCCATGCTAGCACTCACACACGTGCAAATGTAGTTTTTACCAATGTTATAATTACCTGTGGCCGTCGTATTATAGTTTTGGCAGTTCCCTAGACACCTAGAAAGTGTAACCTAGAAATCGGACTTCATGGGATACGATAAGGGTTGAAGCGTTTTAAAGGAATACACATTGGTAGCAATAGTGGTATATAACAAATATTAACTGATGAAAATTATCATGAAAGGCGAGTCTAAATTCAATTGTATAAAAATTAACAGCCAACTCCAGAGCATAACTGTTTTGCTTATACTGATATATTTTGTTATGCAAAAACATAGTTACGTATGAAACGTCAAAGACTTGTGCTATGTTGTCTATGCTAAAACACTAAGACACAGTGTTAGTTTCGTTTTAATATGCATACAGATGTGGAATTTACGGTAATTTAGGTTAAACGGGATGAGATTCCAAAGGTTCAAGGTTGAAAGAAGCAAAAAAAAATATTAACATAAAATAGCAACTTACCATAACAAAATGCGGGGGGTGGTATGTATGGGGCAGTGTATGGGGCATTGGTGGTAATGCCATGCCGGGACCCTGAAAAACGCAAAATAAAAGAGGGATGCTGGCATGCTACGGGAAGAGAGAGCAAAGAAAAAAATGACAAAGGATTAAGAGTTTTAATACACATACTTAGAGTGGTATTTAGCTTGGCCGCTAGCGGATTATACGACATTAAAAGCGAAAAGAATAGAAATGTCGGCGGGCGAGATGTTGAAGTATATTTATTTGATTATTAAAGGTCCATTGATGACTTCGTTTGTAGAGTAGCAATCCAATGACTTTAGCTGTGTTCTTGTATTTGTTTTTGGTCAGAAAATTACGCTTTTAGACTACAATATTATGTTTAGACAATAATAAGACCATATCGAACTTTGGAGGATCAAGGTTTCTGTGATCTCCAAAGGGTGGTTCTGCCACGTTGTTTTAGCCAGACTGCATTGATGTACTGTATATTTTATTTCCCTCCATCATTAATCAGATTTCTACAAAATATAATATCATATTGTGTTTTAGAAAAGAATTAAAAATTATTTTTATTTAAATCAGTAATTGTGTTAATCAAATCAACACAGATGACTTTAACAAATAAAGACATAACCAACAGTTCTAAGGCCTTTGTATAATTTCTTGGTCAACTTTCATAATGGTTTATTTTAATTCAATAATAAGCTCTAAAGATTCAATAATAAGTCCGCCAACCCACAGTGGGGCAGCGTGAAGGTTTGTGCCCAGCTGGGACATTTATAGCCTGTTATTTAATAAGCTCTAAATATAGGGATTTTGTTAAAATAATAAAGAATTATGAATTCATTAAATTAAACTTCAATTTTTAAATTTTTTTCAATTTCAATATTTGGTAAACTACATTGAATATATTGTGTCTCATTCTATATAACCAGTTTTGGTAAAAATTGAGATTTCTTTCAGAGTCACTTTAAAAACAACTAACATTTTAAAAAAATGCATTACATTTCCCAAGGAAGTGTAATGTATACATTTTGGAGCCCTTTTCTGATATAGACTTTTGGCTGAATTATTTTTCAATAGACTAAGGTTAACTGGCTGGCTATAAGTATTTGTAGTATTTGCGAGGATTTATAATTAAAAAAAATTAATTCATCGAAATTTCTAGTAAGGTTTACTTAAGACTAGCCTTGAGCAAAGTGATCGTCACTATGCAGCGAGAGCAAGTTGTCGGAATGCCGCAGGGTTCTGAGGTGGCGCCGTAGCTTTACTCACCATTGGCCTATATCCGGCGCCGGTTGTGGCCTGCATCGGCTGAGGACTCCAGGCGGGCTTCGACGCGTTCTTAGGCGACGACCACTGCATGGGTCTGACGTAGCCACGGGGTAAATGGTAGTGCAAGGTCAGTTCGTTTGATCGTCAACGAGTGGATAGGGTTAGATACCGCTTGTGGATTTAAATTACGAAACGATACTTTTCGCCGAATCGCCGGAAAATTGATCTTATGAGAAATAACAACCTCGTTTTCCAAAAGTCTGTGGCGTACATACTACAGTCCACATACATACAGATACAGGTTATAAGTATGTATTGGGACTCATTCCCATCTAACCGGTATCACCGCACTCGAAACTCTAACCGTCACTTTTTGGACTAACAAATGTTTAAAGTAATTATATTATATGAAACTGTATAGAAAGTATTCTTTATATTTCAATGTATTAGCAAAGTATCATCTAAAGAGTAGTTTCAGTTGGGTTTGTTCACTATAGCGGAACTGTTTCCCCATACTCATCCGTCTCCCGAAAACAATCAAACGAACACTGAATGAAAGCATCTCCATTAGGTTATGAGTTCGTGAATGCGAGCATACATTCGCCTAAGTGGTCAGTCTAGCTTCTGTACACACTATGGCTACATAAACAGTGCGCTTGTTTGATAAAATAGTCTATAAACTTTGTGAAATTAAAAAAGGGAACAATATTGGTCTCTTTGAATGTCGATGCTTTCACTAAAAACAATTTGCAACACAGGTCTTTTCCTCAAAAACCTTATCTATGACACTCAAAAAGGTCTTTCGTGGTTTGAGAAAAAAATCTGCGCAAACGATTATGAAAACTTCAAAACAGAGCAACATACTTCGTATCCAAAAATTTTTCTAGCTAGATGAGATCACGTTCACTTCACTTGACAATGATTAAGATAAAAAAAAATCGAGATCAAAAACAAGTACTCAATAGCTTCTATGACCCTCAAGTTTTTCTACTACTACCTCATCATATGGAATTGTATAATGACCCAATTTATAAAATCTAACCGTCGTATTTGCTTTTGACTCGATGGACAAATTTTCAGACTACTTTTCTAAATAAATTTAAAGTCTTTTTTCTACTTTTAACAGTTTGCGTCATCAAAGTTTTTGCAGAGAACTGTAACTCTTCTGAAATCATGTGCTATTGAAACAATTTTTTTGACAAACTAGCAAACAATACACTACAATATCGTATATTCATAAGCAAGACTTTAGAATATCCACGAAAAGAGGAATGTTAGTATAGATTCGGTGCAAAAATGTTCCTTTTTTATTTTACCGTGGTTGTAGTTTTAAGATATACTGGCTATTGCGATGTTATATTTACGTGTTCATCAATGTTATAGAAAGCTCTAATCTTTTTTGTTTTCAATTTGTTTGTATTTTATGTCTTAAAAAAACTTTAAATCATAGATATTACTTAATACTTATCGTTATATTTCAAAATAATGTACAATAAATATATGTTAGCAAACCCCTTTAAATAACTACATGATTTCAGTAGAGCTCCGTATCAAATTCAACCTTATAACTAGCATACAAAAAACACAAATTCGCACTTACTTCGGGGCCGTGGCGGTTTTATTGATGGTCAGATTGTTGGCCAGTTGGGCAAGGGACGAGTCAAGGTCGCCTGTAAGTACCTTACCAGGTTGCTGTTGTTGTTGTTGTTGACCTGTAAATGTTTATACCTCATTAACATACGTACAAGTAATAAAACGTGGAATGGCATAGTAAAAAATAGCACTAAAACATATGTAAATGTAAAAATGATTACATACATGCATGAATGAGCCGTGAAATGGTCGTATAACAATGTTTGAATATTGTTTGCCTACTTATAAAAATCAACGACGAGCAATGAAAGTTAAAGCTGAAAAAAAAATCACAATAACACAAGAAGTCACTATTAATTAATTAATACTATGTACAAACGCACACAAATAAGATCATCGAATAAAAAACAAAAAACAATAGACATCACAAGGGCGTGAAATATATACAACAGCAGGCAACACTATTAAACGTGAAGCAATGTACAGATTAAACAACGTTGTGCTCTAGAGCGTGGTGCTAGGGTTGAAAAAGCACATTGATCTGTACAAGTGGGTAATGCCTAATTCGACACAAATTAAAAAAAAATAATAAAGAGGTTTTTGTAGAAACGCATCGAGCGCTACTCTGAAACTAGCGCGGAAGTGATTAAAATTTAAAAAAATCACATCGAGCAGTCAGCGCGAGTTTAGTGACGGATTAAAAAAGAAAAGAAAAAGCGCATCCATCCAGCGGGCATGTTTCGAACCCATGGGGGCGGGCTGGCGCGCCGGTGAGCCGAACATCGGTGGCTGCGGCTGCTGCTGGGCGAGGGGCGCTGCGGATTGCTGCGCTAAGGGCTGCTGCGTGATGGGTTGCTGTTGCTGGCGAGCGGGCGAGCCGCCGAGCGACATGCGCATCACGTCCTCCAGCTCGTCGAAGGCGGAGCGTGGTTGCGGCGGCTGCGCGGGCGGCGGAGGACGTGCCGGCGACGCCCCCATCGCCATAAACGGGTTCGCGCCCCCTTCATGCGGGCACGTTGAGTATACGTATATAGATAACGGTCCGATACGCACGGACCCGTTGACACGATTAATGGGACAGGTTTTAGTATGAAATGAGTGATGCGACTCGACACGTAATAAGCGCCCCCTTCATGGGGGCACGTTGAATATACGATAGTGCGTACGTACGGACTCGTTGAAACGGTATAGGTAATGAGACAAAGAGTTTTTGTATTAAAGGAATACACGACGCGACTCCACACGTCATAATAACTACACGTTGCAGCCGGACACACATCACGAACTCACACCCCATCGCCATGAATGGGTTCGCGCCCGCTTCATGGGGGCACATTGAGCATACGTACATATATAGATGACGAGTCGATACGTATGGACCCGTTGACACGGTACGGTTAATGAAACAGGTTCTTGTATGAAATGAGTATATGATGTGGCTGAACATGCCATAACAACTACAGGGTATAGGCGGATACACATCACGAGCCGACACGTATCGGCCTGTTACACACAGTACTGCAAGAATTTAAGTATTGGCTCTACGCTGCGCTCGTTACCTAGGAAAATAAGATGATCTATAGAGACAGGCCTGCTTAGCGCAGTAATTAAATTGCCAATCAACACATGTTGATCATATTTTGCTGTTACGTTACTGCTTACCCATAAAATATATCAGCAGTAAAAAAATATAAGAATACGTTGTATTTGGCGCATGTCACAATAAATCCCAAGTGACTTGGAACTTACAATACAATAAATGTGTTTGCTCCACGCGTGGTACAATGAGCAACTTGACCCGTGTTGACTGCTGACTAAGAACAATAGAGCACATGACAAAAGGTATAATAAAACCCTGAGTAAAATTAGGATAACTGTTGAACGTCCGGCACATAATATTGAAGCAATAGCTTGATAATATGAACACTTGTTAACCGCCACCAAGTGATAGTTAATTGCTACAGTGAGATTAGATAGCCTTAAGAATAAATAAGTTTGTGTATCGTATATGAAGATTGCAAAGGGCTTGCTTTATTTAAACTGACGCTCTTATCTTATATTAGCTCCTTCGGAAGTATTGGGCGTAGGCTCATTTCAAATACAATCATGTCTATATTGTATACGAATAAGTTGTTTACAGAATAGCTCTATAGAATACAGTTGCTTTTGTGCGTGAGTTGTTTATGTTGTATAATTTTTTAAAAAAAAGTACAAAGTCAATGGGCGATCAAAACCAAAATTTAGTAATAGAAAGTTAGTTTCACCAGTGGCATCCCTATATAATGAAAGTGTCAACCCTAAACTTCTGTCAAACGTCTCAAGAGATGCAACCCTAAATTAAAGTCAAAGATACCAAGAGATACCATGATCAAACCCTAAATATCTGTCGAAAGTCCCAATAGCTGCAATGATGGCAGGCCTAAAATTCCGTTATGCATCCCAAGAAATGCAATAATGGCAACCCTAAAGTTCCGTCAAACATCCTAAGAGATACAGTGATGGCAACCCAAAATTTTCGTCAAACATTCTAAGAGATGCAATGATGGCAAACCTAAATACGATCGAGCATCCCAAGAGATGAATGATGATAACCCTAAATTTCTGTCAAGTATCCCTAGAGATGCAATGCTGACAGCCCTACAAACCTGTCAAACATTTCTGTCAAGATGTCTTGAATATACCACTTGGGCCTTTTAAAACAAAAATTTTAAATATTTTTAACAAAAAGTTTATTATACTGTTTAATAGTTACTGGTGGATCAAAATGCATGGAATTAAATTAATTGACTTGACTAAAATAACTGTACTTGTAATCTATTGTATAATTAAACATTATAACAGTACTTTAAAAGAGCAACTGTTGAGTTCCTCGCCGGCTCTTCTCAGCGGAACTATATTCCGAGCCGGTGGTAGCTTCCTCGCAAACAAACATGTCAAAATTAAATAGGCCTATTTAAATAAAGATATTTTGATTTGATTTGAAATTTTCGCTAAAAATCTTAAGAAATGCAATGAAAATTTCCGTCAAACATCCAAACAGATGCATTGATGGCAATCTCCGTCAAGCATCCCAACAGTGATGGCAACAGGTCCGCGGTTTGTAATTCTTTTTCTTTAAGATTTTTGCAAGTAAAAATACATAAATATTGAATGATGTTTCTCAATGACCAATAATTTCTCTATAAACTTTGTTCTTGCAACACCTAAGGTATGCAATGATGACAACCCTACATATCCGTCAAGTATCCCAAGAGATGCAATGATCGCAACCCTAAATTTCCGTCAAGATCCCAAGAGATGCAGTGATGACAACCTTAGATTTCTGTCAAACATCCCAAGAGATGAATGATGGCAACCCTAAATTTCTGTCAAACACCCGAATGCAGTCACGCCAACCCTAAATTTCTGACCAAAATCCCAAGAGGTGCAATCATGACAACCCTAAATATGGGTCAAGCATCCAAAGAGATGCAATGATGGCAACCCTACATATCTGTCAAAGATCCCAAGTGGGGCGTCGCTCACCTGCTGGGTCGGGGGCGTTACTGAACACGTTGGTGAAGTTGGCCTCAGGCACGAAGGCGTTGTTGGCGTTGTTGGGCGCAGGTTGCGCCCCCTGCTGGGGCGGGAAGGCGGCGAAGCCGTTGGCGCCCCACAACGGGGCCGCTGCGGGGGGCGCGGGAGAGGGCGACGCTGCAAACCGCCCTATTGCACTACCCTAGCTCTACTGCGCCCCTTCGCGGTGCGGATTGGATACCGATTGCCTTCTAGGCTAATTTATTAACGCGTAGTATGGTGGCTAAAGCCTAAAGTATGTTATGTATTATTATATATTGAGTTGGGTCTGAGACCATAGCAGATTTTTCCCCGCATTTATATTAAGATTCCACAAGATGTCTTGAATCTACCACTTGGACATTTTAAAACTAAAGTTAAAGATATTTTGTTACAAAAAATTGTAACAAAATATCATATCAATATGTAATTGTATAATCAAACATTATATGAGTATTGTAACAGAGCAACTGTTGAGTTTCTTGTTGGCTTTTCTAAGCAGAACTACATTCCAAGCCTGTGGTAGCTTCCTCACAAAATAACATGTAAAAATGACGATTCAAAAGTGCTTGTATAGGCCTATTTGAATAAAGATATTTTGATTTGATTTGTAGTTCTGATCATAGAATAAATATTAATCATTAAATATCGAAAAAACACTAAATTTCTTGTATAGAACAAAAATGTATTGTTTTTCTATATTGATTGTAATTGAAACAATCTAAGAAAAACTATTTCTCTCTAGATTTCAATGCAAACTAACCATTTCAGATTTAGCCATCCTGTACACAATTTTTTTCTTTTCTTTGTCAGTAGCAACATTGTGACCATACTATTATTTACTATTTATTACTACTATCGCATCGGTATCCAATCCGTTATAGTTGTGTGCTTAAGCCTATATATACACATCTTGATAGAACAAAGTCCCCCAAGAAAGCTTTGGGTGCATTATTGTACAGTGTTGGTGACAACCACCACTAAAATCTACCGTTAATCACTGATTAAAGTGAGGTGTTGTTAGATAATAGTAAGATTTTTAACCATCCGCAAAGTTTTTACACTCATGTATTGTTAATTATTTACTTTATAGCAAACTAGATTTTCTTAAATAGTAAAACACTTTTATAGTGCTTATATTACAATTATTTTATATTTAACATTATGTATAGCATATTTTATGTTGAAAACACAATACAATGGAATGAGTGTCCACTGAAATATTACCATGGTCTAAGATTCTTCCTCATTCATAAGATAATTTCATGTTTTGATGAACTAATTTTTACCTTTTATTAATAATATAAACCTTCTTTTTCAAACTATATTCATTATATTTTAACCTTTAACATAGATACAGTGATTATTATTTAAACAAGTATATATTTAGCCTATAAATCTTGAACTATATATACAGAAATTTTCTTATTTTATGATCAATAACCAGTTTTTAAACAAACGGCTTATTGATTTTAAAAGAGAAAGAAATCGATTATTTTTAGAAAAATATCGCCTAAAAATAACTGCTATTTCGTGTGCACAGATTATGTCAAAATTTCGCTATTTTAAAATAAGTGAATAGTTTGGTAATAAGTTATCATTTAATCAGAATAGTATCAAACTTGCCTAACATAGACTATAGATCTTTAACATAGACAACAGCAGATTTACTGAGTAGTACTTTTTTGCGTGATAAAGTGACGAGACGAGCAAGTCGAGCAACCACACAGAGCGTGCTTGGCTCTGTGCTACGTTTGTCACCCAGAGATATAAAATGGTTTATCTCTGTGTCCTGTAATTTCACTAGCATCATTGCCGTTCCAACTGAAACAGTAGTGCTAACACACTACTGCTTGGCAGAATAACTAGAAATGCAGTGGTACCGCCCCAGGACTCTGCAAGAGTTCTACCACTTATACTAGTTGTTAAGGGAGCTTACCTGAAAACATGTCAGCAAACGGATTTCCGAGGGCTAAGAGATCATCAGATGCTTTTGCTGTGGTGGTGGTATTAGTCACATCTGCTGGTGATGGTCCAAAGAGCTCCACAATTGACTGTTTTTGACCACCGTTGGCCGGTGCAGTAGAAAGGAACGGGTTACTTGCGGCCGAATTGGTCGGTGATTGCACCTTGTTCTGTTGAATTTAGAGTCGATTTTGCATTAACGAAAAACTTAAAACGGTAATTTAGAGGGTATGTGGTATAGATTTATGTTTTTTTTACGTGAGCAAATGACGAGACGAGCAGATCGTACGACTGATGGTAAGCGTCACGTCTGCCCATAATAACACAGTACCACACAGAGGGTTTGGTTCTATGTTGCGCTCCTCAGCCCGAGATATTAGATCGTCTATCTCTTTGCCCTGTAATTGCACTGACATCATTGTCCTTCCAACCGGAACACAGTAGTGCTTACACATAACTGCTTGGCGGCAGAATATCTGGCAATGCAGTGCTACCTCCCCAATCGGACTCTGCAAGAGTTCCACCACTTATGTTATCACCAGCCTTTGCTAAGTAACAAAATTGTTTATATCGATAGATGGAGACACTATATAATTGAAAATTACATTTATTTTGAAATTTTACAAATGTGTGTAAAAATAAACCGGAGTTTAATTTGACTCCATAATTTTTTTAAAGCCATGTATTTACAAAGACTTACTTTTATGGATAGCTTTAATTACATAAGATCTTTTTAACAAAACAAATTGCAATAGAGAAACTACAAGAGTCATAAAAATTTCAAAAATTTGTAAATAGTTAGTGAATAAATAAACAAAGAAATGCCACTGTGTAAATATAATAATTGGCAATATTTAATGCCACATATACATTGGATATCCCAAAATATATACCATCCAAATATTCAGATATATACCATCCAAATGCCTGTGAATGTTTTACATAAACTATTAATGAAACTTCACAAATGATTTTGAAAAGGTCTAATGAAAATATGATGAAAAAATGAGAAAAGAAAAACATGAGAATATAAATTCAGACGCAACAACAAGATAAGGGTGAAGGTAAAATTTAATGGTACAAAAATATGCCCATGAGAGACAAAACTTAACCAACAATCAAATGGTCCCAAGCATGATTTAATGAAGGACAAACTACCCAAGAAAATGGATACCCTGATGAAATGGCTTATCAATAAGACGATGACTTACTTATTTTCACTAAATTTAACTTCTTTGATCCTAAATGTCAATAGTTTTTTTTTTTCACGAAAGTAGACGGTTATAGTCAAGTTGTTTGCTGATATTCAGGGATTATTACCACTTGTGGATAGTTGAAATCAGAAGATTTGACAGCATTTATGAAGTTGGTCCCTGATTATGTCACACTCTAGATATGTACTAAAAGTTAAATCTACAGCTTTTTAATTTAAAAAAATTGATAACCAACCATTCCTGACTGAGTTTAACTGACGTTAAGTACGTCACGCAAAAATTAAAATTTTATATCAGTCTTTTATCTGTGTTACTATGGTTCCACGCTTATAAATTTCAAATTTAAAACCATAAGTCCATGATTTGTATACAACCATTAGCCTTATATGACCCATATATATTTCTGACCCGATGTAGAAGCTCCCTCACATAACAAACAAATAGACAAACATTATGACTTCCCCCGGAATTGTTTCAAATCTTACTAGTATGACAGATATGTCCTCCTCTCCCGTTAACTCGTCCCCTTGCAATAATTGCACCTGTAAATTGTCAATTTCTTGTACTCATATGCACCTGTAATGTCGACTTGCTGTTTTTCTATTTCTGTTTAGGCATTAGTTAACTGCTCCACTTGCTTAGAGTTTATGGATGATAAAACAAAACATTTATATTTAACTTGTTTAATTTAATGTGTGTAAATATAGTTTTGAGGGTCTCTTCCTTGTTATATTTTGCTTAAACCAGTATTTCATTAGCTGACAGACGGTTTAAATCCATTGAAATATATCCTCGAGAGAGAAAATATGCGGCATTGTTTCGCCTAGTCTGCATATTAAACTGGTCAATAGACGCTGTTTAGGCATGTGTGAGATTAATAAGCAACAAAAATAAGGGAGATTGAGAAATGTTTATATATAAAGTAAATTCATTGATTGTGAAGGTAAAAAAGGTAAATCTGGGATCTAGCTGTAATTCAGTCACGGCGGATAACATACAAGTATAAACTGGACAGTAGATATTATAGTTAATAAGTGTTTGAGTACAATGTGTTGATGCACTCAATCTCTCTTTATTCTCTTAGCCCGAGGGAGAGAGAGATAACGCGCGAGGAACTGACAATAAACAAGCCTAGTAATAACAAATATTCCAAGTCACTGCTAGTTGGCATTGGCCAATTTTCCATTTTCATTTATTGCATGCGTCTAGGAGAAACTGTTGGGAGTCCATGTCCTTTATTGATATCTAATAATCACTGCTCGATTACAAATGGCTTACGGCCATTTTCTATAACCTATCTGTCGATAGATTTGACTACTAGAGATAGTATTTTGACATAAGATCCATACAAAATGTGTCAAAATTCGATCTGTAGTAGCCAAATCTAGAGATAGATTAATATAAACGGCCGTTAAACAAACTATCGCTATCCCACCAATGGATTACTTCCCGATCATTTTTCTTTAGGAGCTCAAGTGACGAGACGAGCAAGTCGTGCGCCAGTTGGTAAGCGTCACGCCTGCTCATAACAACACAGTACAACACGTAGCATGCTTGGTTATATGCTGCGCTCGTCACCCAGAGATATTAGACGGTCTCTCTTTGCCCTGTAATTTCGCTGGCATCATTGCCGTTCAAACTGAAACACAGTACTGTTTACATACTACTGTTTGGCGGCACAGAATATCTGTCTATGCAGTGGTACTGCATCAGTCGGACTTTGCGCGAGTCCTACCACTTAAATAAGAGGTTCTTTCTAGTTATTATTACCTTGTACTGATTCATGGCAGCCTCCTCTTCAGCTAGTGCTTGTTGGCGTAGAGAATCGTCTATGAGGAGAGTGCCGTTGTGCTCCAAACGAGTAGAAGCAGCAGCATGTCCGAAGGAAGAGGAAGTCGATGACAGCGCCCCCATAACACTAGCCACGTTCTTCTGGGCGCTGAAATCGACAAGAAATATATTATAATATTAATAATAATATGTTTATTCATTCATTACATTACATAATATTAGGTCACTCGCTACCACCTAGGTCGAGTGTTGTGGAAACCTTTAGACTCATAGGTAAGTGGTAGGATTCTTGTAGAGTCCGACTGGGGCGGTACCAATGCATTGCCAGATATTCTGCCGCCAAGCAGTAGTGTGTAAACACTACTGTGTTTCAGTTTGAACGGCAACGATGTCAGTGTAAATACAGGGCAAAGAGATAAACCATGTTATATCTATATGACGAGCGCAGCACAGAGCCAAGCACGCTCTGTGTGGTACTGTGTTGTTATGGGCAGGCGTGACGCTCACCATCTGGCACATGACTCTCTTTTAAATAAGTTTTAGGTAACAACTAAAAACTTTTTTTAAAGTTTTATATCATAATGTGAACTGTCAGTCACCAATGACTGACGTGGTACCCAAAGAATTAACATTCAAAATTAGTAATTTAATTTATTTCTTCAAACGAAGGTAGCCGGGATTAACATTGACAGTGGGACATCCAATACCTTTAGTCCGTCCCATGACGATTAACGCTCGACGAAGTTAAATTGAAAATAAACTCTATAAAATCCGTAAATAACTTTATTTTATAATGTCAATTATTCGCGTAATTAGAAGAAATCATTACAAGAATCATCGTTTTTTTTTTCGATATTACCACGTCAAGGTAGCTGGTCAAATTGGTTTCAAGTCTCAGTGCCAACACCGATAATTTTTGTTTGGCAATTTAAAGGACCGATTATTTTTGTTGAATTTTCCACGCGGTAACAACTCATTTTGCTTTTAATAATTCAAAGTGCGGTTAGGGTGCAGAAAAAAATCGTGCGGTAGCAAATGTTACCCTATGAAATCGAATTCTTTTTTCGAACTTTCCGTGCAACTTTCTCGAGTTTCTTGCCGGCTCTTCTCAGCAGAGCTGCATTCCGAGCCGGTGGTAGCTGCCTCGCGAATTAGCATTTAAAAATGACACTTCAAAAATGCTCGAATGAAAATGCCCTATTTGAATAAAGATATTTTAATTTGATACCTGGCTGTTTGCGTTGGCGTGTTGGCAGCAGAGCCCTTCTTTCCTTCAAGAGAGGCTAGGTGACCTTCGAGCGCATCCAGGAGACTGCTGGGAGCTTTGGTCAGATCAGGGATATCACCTTTATCGATGCCCACGTTTTCTGCCACCTGATAATTGACACGCAAAAACAAGACGTTACTAGACATTTTTAAAAAGATAAGCATAAATATATTTAAAGTTTTTTTTACGAGATGAAGTGATGGAACGGGTAAGTCGTGTGCGCCTGGTGGTAAGCGTCACGGCTGCCCAAAACAACACAGTACCTCACAGAGTGCTTGGCCCTGTGCTGGGCTCGTCACCCAGAGATATTAGATGGTCTATCTCTGTGCTCTGTAATTACGCTGGCATCATTTCCCTTTAAACCGGAACACAGTAGTAGAGCTTACACACTACTGCTTGGCGGCAGAATATTTGGCAATGCAGTGGTACCGCTCTAATCATAT
>DWGO01000065.1:0-16673 GCA_018247635.1 Eurytides dolicaon deicoon
GCGCTACATGTTCTACACAACTATTATTTAAAAATAATAAGCGAAACACGTAAAATTACACAGAGTTTACAATAAGACATTGGTAATCTAATGGTCCCACAAATGTGAGCCACATTATGATGGTAGTAAATATATTAGACGACTTTTAATGTGTATTTATACGCCATTCTGGAAACTCGACTTTCGACTTAATTTATATTGTAAGGCCAAATGATACTGTAAAATTTAACTAAAATGTTTATTGTTTAATCCATCATCTATCTAGCTATTTTCAAAAGAAAATGACTAGTCGTAATTTTAATTTTATCAAAATATCAGTTTCCTTCAAAATGTTCAATATAACTTGAGCAACATTATGATGGAATACATTCATAAGACGTTTTACATCTATAGTAAAAACAATATTTGGTGTTTTGTCCGTCTTCACACTATCGATATTGTAATAAACATCCATTTTAGGATTCAACAGTTCTTATATTACAATGCACAAAAATTTGACAACACTTTAACTGTATAGTTGACCCGCAGTCCTATACGCATCGTTTATCTCACACGTTTTTTCTGTAACTTCGCCAGTTTTCTCCTCTTTAGTATCATTTCGTAAAGGGCTTCGAGTCCTTCGTGCAAGCCCTCGCCTGTGATCGCGCAAGCGGGCTGAACGTGCCACGCGTGCGCGTCTCGCGAACCATGTGGAGACGAAACTAGTTCATGTAGACCTAACAGTTTCTCCAGCTCCCTGGGTTCCTTTGCTCCTGGTAGGTCCTGTTTGTTAGCTAACACCAATATCGGCACCCCCGCGTTGTCTGGGGATTTCGCGGTGCGTATGAGTTCCATTTTCGCCTCCTCCATCCTCTCTACGTCGACCGAGTCCAGGACGAAAATGATTCCGTCCGTGCATCTGGTGTACGACTTCCACAGGGGTCTCAGTTTCTCTTGGCCACCCACGTCCCACACTAGAAAATTGACACCTTTCGATTTGCCTATCGTTCCTTTCACTTTTTCACAATTGAAGCCGATCGTCGGGACGGTGTTGAGGTACTGGTCGAATTTGAGGCGGTAAAGGGCAGTGGTCTTGCCCGCTGAGTCGAGGCCGAGCATGACGACGTGTAGCGTGCCCTGCGTGGAAGGCAGCGCGTCGAGCAAGCTCGAATTCTTGCCCATGTTTGCACCCATACTGCGTGGCCACAAGGCGGCTATCTAACACTCTCGTCTGATTGCAGCATTACGAGCAGTGGCTCCCACCTGGAAATGCATACAAGACAATAATTAGGTTATTTATTTAAGATAAAGAAAGAAATCAGTCACTGTGAGATGTTTTCGAAAAGAAGTCAAGACTTAGGTAATGTTAGTGGATTTTAATTTAATACATTTAAATGGATTTAAAGGAACAATACATTTTCTTATTATAAGTTTATAATTCTAGTTAATCTATATGTATGACTTATAATATGAAACGAGATTAAATAATTAATTAATAAACATTTCGATGAGTGAAATATTTACATTAATCGATGAAATACGATAATAAAAACCGGGATTGAAATAATCATCCTTAACTACATAGACATACTACATATATAACATATAGATCTTATATAACAAATTTTTACTAAAAGTTTCTACTTTACAAATGTTAGTTCGGTATAGAGATGCATACATTATATATTATTCTATAAAATATTGCATTGGGAGTAAAAAAATTCACTTTTAAATATGTTTCATTTACGTCCAACTCTGTTCATTTAAAATGAAACGTGCATAGATAGAAAGGGGGCTTGAGGCGGCTGCGTCAACAACGATATCTCGGGCAGACAAGAGAAGCTGTCACTTTTAATTGTTCTCGGCAGACAGGAACTATCATAAACATTTATGAATGTACTGTCACTAGACAAAACTAGTCTGCTCGCGGCTTTGCAGGAATTATATTGTTATTTTGAGGAGATATTAACGAGACGAGCAAGTCGTGCACTTCGCTCTGCGCTGCGCTCCTCACCCATATAAGATGGTCTATCTCTTTGCCCTGTAATTTTGCTGGCCTCATTGCCCTTCAAACCGGAACATAGTAGTGCTTACACGCTACTGCTTGGTGGCAGCAGAATACCTGGCAATGCAGTGGTACTGCCCCGGTCGAGCTCTGCAAGATTCCCACCATTTAGTCTTTTTTAAATTTTAAATCGTTACAGAGCTTCATTGCTGTGTGAGGAAATGAACAAACTAACAAAAACACATTCGAGCTTGTAATAATAACAAGGATTGTACATTCGAGATGCAGGCCGGTAACGTACCGTTGAAACTGAGAGCAATGCGCTTGTTATTTTTGTCATTGCCGGCCATTGACCTCGTGTATTTGTAGTTTCATTGATTTCACGTCTCGTAATGATAATGACTGCACGCGTGCTGACTTTCAATATTTATAAAAACTTTGTATAACGAATGGGTGGGTGTGCTTTTGATTTGTGTAATCCTCCAAACATTGAATACAGATACAAACGACATCGTTTAAATTAGGATATAAATATGAAACATGTACTTTAATTTGAACTATAAGTAACATTTTCATTTTATTTGAATAATCAATTCTTTAAATATAATCTACAGCAACTACGTGATGTGAACTAAATATGTAATATGAAGTCATTTTTAAATCTTAAAGTTTTTAACACTTAATTGTTTTTTATGCAACAGCACAAAAACAATTAAGTGCTAAAGTAGTTTTTTCAAGTGTCAGAATACAATAATTTTTTTTCTGTCTAACGGACGCGGATGAGTAAAAGGATCGTAATAATGAGATTTATTATAAACAGAGTACACTTTTTACACTATTTACTATGTTATTTCATTATTTAATTGCTATTTTTTAATAGACACAAAAGGTTATATATTTAATAACTAATAAGATTTTATTAATATTGTTTCTCTAAAAGAATTTGAATTTAATTCGGCATAATGTCATGTCACTTCGTTCGTTGTTTGTACAATATAATTTTTATTTTTATAAGAAATTGTATAAGGAGTAGTTATAACCAGTCATAGGTATAATTTAATTTAATAATTTTTCATTAATCAAATTAAATATTGTATTTACGTGAAATCTAAATATCGTTTCTAACAGTATCGATAAGGATGTATCGAAAACACTTGGTAACGAATTATAAGTAGAACTCGTAAAGTGGTTTTCGTCTAGTCGGCCACAAAAAACTAGTATGGTTACTTTTATTTTTTCCCCGCTGGCATTTTATTATTGTGTATAATAAATTCACCGAAGTGTATTCTTTATTAATCGGGGTCAAATTGAAGGATGGTCGTTTTTTAAATGTTAACGACTTTTAAAAGTTACATGATTTTTCGTATTAAAAAAAATATACGTATTCATCCTAAACTATAATATACTACTGTGGATAGATGCTGGTTTAATGATTAGGATATATCTACGTTTTTATAAATAATCTTAGTTATGTGTATGTATCAATTGCGGTTGCGTGATTCAACCACACCCCGGCAAGGGTCAAGTAAGCGAAGAGAAAGCAGGGAAGACGAAATACTGGCCCTTTACTTTCTCCCAACTTGTATTTACGAAACAACCGAGTTATTTACGATTTTTAAGTAAACTCAATCGACAGTAAAATGTTGTTATGCGGGTTTGAGTTTGCTAATAAAATTGATGGTTGGTTTATTTTACAATAAATGTGAGGTGGACGTTTACTTAATCGCTACCGATCGCTTAGTGGTCAATATTTGACAGCACAGAGTTTTTTTTTAAAGATTAAAACGTAATCGTTGCAAAATATAGGTTTTTGAATATGACATTCATTATTTGACAATGTTTTTCACATTGTTAAGATATGATACGTAAATACGAATGTTTTACCATAATCATAATCAATTTGTTTGCAAATACCACATTTAAATTTAAGCCTTTTCTTTACGTGATAAAGTGACGAGACGAGCAGGTCGTACGCCTGCTGGTAAGCGTCACCCCTGCCCGTAACACCACAGTACCACACAGAGCGTGTTTGGCTCTGTGTAGCGCTCGTCACCCAGAGATATTAGATGGTCTATCTCTTTGCCCTGTAATTGCACTGACATTACCCTTCGAACCGGAACATAGTAGTGCTTACACAGTGCTTGGCGGCAGAATATCTGGCAATGCAGTGGTACCTCCCCAGTCGGACACTGCAAGTCTCCTTCTCCTACCACTTATAATATGATATACCCCCAGTTGGACTCAGCAAAAGCGTCCTACCAATTTTATGATTTAACACGTGCAATCTTATATGCCTGGACCTATATAGTAGCTATAGTAACTTAGTTGTGGTTTATTCTGGCTCTACTTAATTTAAACACCATAAACATAAAATAACTTTATTCTCATAGGGATAATCTATAGGATACACCTTAAATTAATAATGAACAACACAAGCATAGGCGTATTCCTGAGACTTATATAGAAGTGACAATTTTGACATCTGTCATTAAGTTGTCAAATTATGTGAAGATTCGAACAAAAGTTCATAAATGCTGTTTAAACTATGCCTCATTGCTATTACTATTTCTATGATCTTTATTACTATTTAGCAAACCGTTAAATAATCCCATACTGCAGGAAGTAATTATATTTTCATAGCGTCATTGTCTTTCGCTACGCATCAAATGTTTGCAGTACGTGGTTTTTTAATAACTTTCCCACACAATCTTGAATATTCAACTAATGTTTTATGTTAATTCAGCATATTACTACGCCAATCTTGCTCCTTTGCATTGCAAACGTTATGTGGGTGATGATTGTTTGTCTGTTACTATTCTAACGTTAATATACGCATTGCGTTTGTGTATAATTATATTTTTTACTAGTGGAAAAAACTAATTTACCAGTTTTTAAAGCGTTTTTAGTTTCTTAATTTACCAATATTTCGAAAGGTTCATGTTCACAGGGCAAACTGATATGTTATACGTTTTCACGTCTTATTTAACCCAGGCTAACGTCAATTTTCTATTAATTGATCTTTTGTCTGATCTACTCGTATATATCGACGGCAGAAAGAAATTTTGTCGTATCGAATATCGCACCTTGCACCAGAGCCAAAAAACTATTGATTTCGAAGTATTTATGTAAAAATCAATGTCGCATATAAACCAAAAATATTCGTAGAAAGATTAAACCGAGACTATTCGATGCGGCATTTATTCTGATTCGAATGGTGTACAAAACTCCTATTCGATTTTTTTCGAGATACGACAAGATCGCTTTCGTGCGTAGATATGTAGGTGCTCGCAATTTTTTGAGCTTTTGTAGTAGGTATTTGTGTGCTTGGATTTGATTTTATTAATAATACGATTCCACGCCGATTTTAACATCCAACGATTATATCCAATAAGAAAAGCATTTTAATGCTTGTTGTATGTTTTAACATAAAATGTATATTTATTTTATTTAACTGTATTAAGTGGTTGTATAAATGCGAAACATCATTATATTGATCATGATTACACCTTACTATAACAGGAAGGAAAACCTCACAATAATTCGGAAACAGTATAATATTAATTAATATGCAAATCGATCATATGGTGATTACCTCCGTTTATTGTTACACAATGACCATGTTTATTCAGTAGGTAATGTGCGCAGGTTTTTTATAGCGTGAGACAGTCAGACGACCAAGCAAGAGGAAACAGAACTTTATGCATATATGCATTAGAAATATGTGAATCCACTTACGTTTTTCTAGAATTGTAATTATCATAATAGTCGAATTTCATCCTCTGGGCGAAAACTAGCGTTTATATTAGTTATAATTTAATTCATTGTAAGGCCTGACAGCTGCCAAATCCTGAGACTTAGACCTAAGGTTGATGGAAAGAACGTGCGTTTGCTACGCGTGCTCCTTCCTCTATTAAGTATTTATAGACGATACGAACAACATTGCTACTTGTCATAATATAGTCTGTCATTGACTTCTACGTTATCTAAATTGAAGAAGTTGTATTATAGTCAACAGTTAGCCCTTCACGTGCTGTGATTAGTCCAGTTTTTCAGTTTTTGTATCTAGTTTTATAAGACTCTTTTGCAAAGTCCATCGGGATAGTATGGGTGCATTACCATTCATTCTAGCGACAAGCAGTAATGTGTAAACACTGTGTTCTGATTTAAAGGTCAATGTTGCCCGCGCAGTTACTAGGCACAGAGATATAACATCTCATATCTCTGGATGACGAGTGCAGTACAGGTTCCGTGTGGTTCAAAATTCGGAGCTAACCTCACTACTACCCCACGAGAACCCTTGTTATTCTACTTTCGTGGTGGAATCTGTACTTCCTCGGACGAGCATATCCATTGGTGCTAGCGAAACTGCTAGGCGACTACATCGTAATGAAAAGTGTGACTAGACGATAAGCTGAAACTTCTTTTTCATCAAAAACCATGACACAGTATTATTAGCGGTATTTAAAACGGTATTACGAGTGGCGATGTAATGAAATTATTTCGCTGTATAACTAGGATTCGTTAGACACGACCGTACCCCAGTTCCGAGGTGAGCATTAGGTCGGAAACCGCTACCTTATTGTGTTTGTCGGCTTCTTGTCACGCGTCTCGGCGATCTGTTTTTTTTTCTTTCTCTTAACAATGGACGATCTGACTCAATTGCCACAGCGTGCGATATTAGACTGGATCATCTTTTTTTGCACCGGATTGTTTCCGTCTTTATAGGATTAGCGATTTTTATGAGAAACGCCGTAATCTTGTATACCGTTAATCGAGATTGTTTAGATGATAAAATATTAGCAATGCACCTTTTGATGTGGAATTTCGTTAATACATATAGTTAGTTCTTTCTTTACCTTGCCATTTAAATAGTCTTTTACTTACATTATTTACTAAACCTATCAATTTTATTAATTAACGATATTTTATACGTAAAACATTCTGATAAATTCATTTAATAAAAATATCTTTATACATAAATAAATACCTACGGATTTAAAACAAGCTTTTGTTTAGCTAGTGCAGATCTGCGAATTCGTTAAAAAATACTTTCACTATTTAATTAAAGAAAATAAGTAGAGTTTAGATTTCTTTCATTATCATCATTGTGGATCTTCTTTTTTTGTAGTGTTTCTCTGTTTTTAAATTTCTCTTTTTTATTTCATCATTCTACACTATAATACAATTAAAGAGGTCTAAACGACTTCTGCATATTTGACAGATAAAAACTTGAGAACGGCTAAACAAATATAAATATAACTTCTTGAACGTACTGAAACTGAAAGAATAAAAAATTAATTCAATAATTTAGTAGTAGTTAACCAACTTCAAGGTTTCTGTATCAGCTAGTCATAAATATTACGCAAGAGTTTAAATTTGTACCCAAAAACGAATCTTACGACGTTGCAGTGACTTGTTGAAAAATAAATCGTATTTCAATATCAATGTCAAAACATTTGCAACTGAAACGTAAAATCTAGGAATTTCTGCTTTTTTCGATCTCAAAAGTGTTCAAATCGTTCAAATCGAGACATTATCACAATGAATTTGCACTAGACAAATAAAGTGGGCAATCCGCCTACCGCGTCGGCCTCAGCGGTCGCGGTTTGGTCAGAATTCGAAGTGGAAATGGGATTATTATTAGCGCGCAAATCTCTTCCAGCCCCAACCGCAAATCGTCCTGGGAAAGCACTCGTGTTTATGATTGTCGATTGCGACCGCTCGTCCACAAAACGGACCTTGACAGCCGATAATTCACCTGTCCCCTACCGTTATGTCTGAACGAAATCAATTTACAGATACGGTTTAGATTCGAATAGGGTTAGACGCCGCAATGTTTGCTGCGATCGTGAAAATTCACACTATAAAATGTAAAGTACACAAATAAATGTTACGAATAAATAAATTGAAAAAGCTCCAGAAAAAAAGACAGTAGAGGTCGAAGTTGAAACAAAAAAATCCTTGTGGGCGTCCAAGGCGATTTTGTGCAAGAATTTGTCAAGAGTTCAGAAGTTTGCTTTTGTTAGAACAAATCACTATTAAAATCGTTAATTCAAACAGGAAAGCCATAAACTTTACCGCAACATCAATTTTGGATTTAATTCAACTTTATCTTTATTTGAACGATTCAAATAGCAATAAAGTTTAATGAATCGGTCTAATGTTTTGGTACAAAAGCCGTAAAGCGAATCGATCAGATTAATGACTGCGGATGCCGTGTTTTGCCAAATAAGCATTTCTTCCTATTTGCTCCGTATTGTCGTCTAAATTATCGAGCTTCTTTTAGGAACCAATAACACGGAAGATGCTGTGTGTTATATTACCTTATTAGTACATCTGAAATTTGTTGACAATATTAAAATTTAGTTTTAACCACTTCTTATTTATTAATTCTTTTTTTATTCTTTTGAAACTTCTTTTTATATGCTTGGATATTGCTTTTTTTATAGAAGACTTAGCAATATATAAAGAGACTCTGTCACAGGAAAAAGGTCAGCATCAGTGAAACACTGAAACTTCACAACCTCTCAATTACATGAACACAATGACTTCGTAATTTATAATAGGCAAAAGAGTAATAAGTATGGGTAAACTGCAGCCTTATTAAATTGATTCTAGGTTAATCATCAAATAAACCACATTGTAAATTTTATAAAGTAACTCATTTTTTTTTTCTCAAGATTTTACATGGTTCAGAACAAAAATTTACTATTAAGAAAAACATTGTTTTTTTTTCTTATCTGTGGTAATACCATATCCAATTTGGATCAACGCTTTAAATACTTTGTACATAATAAAATTTCACGTTATGTCGATATATCTTAATCAATATATAACACTACCGCTTAGCTTAGCGTAATAATCTTCCGTCTCCTTCTTTATCCCTTTTAATATCGGAGTTCTCGGTGATTGGTTACTATAATCTCACGGTGCCGCGTGAATCGCGGGTAACGGATCCGATGACGGCTCACTTGGATTACTATAACCTCCTAACATAGTTACTTTGAGCTCTAAGTCAAATTGATTCTAGCCTCAGCCGTACGGCCCTAAGGTAACACGTTTCGACCTCTGAACTCGTAATTTTCTTGTACTTCGCTATGTACCTCACGTTTACGGTTTTGTGATTCCATACTGCTTCGACGCCTTCTTGTATTATTTGTTATATTTCAAATCGATCTGTTCCGTACTATATAAGTTCACCATGATCTAGTCTTCACCTGACTAGACTGTTATAGCTGAACACATCCATGAACTAACTTAACATTCTTGAGATTAAATAAATTAATAAAGATTCACGCAGATTCCGTATAGAAATTGCTAAAATATTACCGATTTTCCACATACAATAAGTGGGAGGAATCTTGGACAGTCCGGGAGGTACCACTGCATTGCCAGATATTCTGCAGCCAAACAGTAATGTGAAGCACTACTGTGTTCCGGTTTGAAGGGCAATGATGCCAGTGCAATTACAGGGCACAGAGATAGATCAGCTAAAATCTCTGGGTGAGGAGCGTAGCACAGTGTGGTACAATGTTGTTATGGGTAGGCGTCGCGCTTACCATCAGGCCTACGACTTGCTCGTCTCGTCACTTTATCCCGTAAAAAACATAACTGATCGATTTAATGTAGGCTGCTGAACCTTAAACCCAATCTCGGAAGTTATGTTTGAAGTTCTTGCCACTGTCACCCTACAGGGCATTAATACATTACTTTCCTTTATTTATACCCTATATCAAAACTATCAAACATTATAGTTACCTTAGAATCGTTTAATCTTATTCACGAAGACGAAGTGCTGGATCTGTTTCTAAGATTTCAGTCGCAGTGTCGTCCTCCACCGATTGGACTCAGTTTTCCCGTTATTTACGAGCAAAATTGCAACGGGCTCATCACCTGTCACGTTTCGTGTCTTAATAAGGAGATGAGCCGATAGCAATAGCGAATATCTTTCGTCCCGTTAGGGGAGAGAACGTGAGAGCGTGTGTTTTATTCAGAGTACACTGTTGATTTTTATCATATTGCGGTAATTTCTCATATCGCCTAACCTAAAAAATTCCTAGCAGTGTTCCGATGCCTCGTTGTTTTATTACAGCGAGGAGTACTTTAACGGTGTCCCTTAAGGTAACGGGTACCGTATCGCCAGTGCATTTGCACGATCCATTGAGGTTTCAATAAGTTGTGGCGTAGAATATGAAACATGACGACCAGCCTTGTGGCCGTCGAGGTGGGTCGCATGCATTAAAGGGGGACATCAATTTAACATGTACCAACTGACTGCAATCCATAAATGACAATGAAACGACCGTCCCATTCCGGCACGCAATAAGCGCACTTGACAAAACTGTGAGCAGCAGGCAAGCGACGGTTAAAAAAAAACAAAACAGCCTCTAAAATTTGTATTTCTGGCTAAACGTTTTCTGGTGCATTTGTTGTCGTTGTCGTTGCCGTTGCCGTCGTCGATTCTTTTTTACGTTCGACACCTTTTTTCTTTTTTCCGGGCACTGTTATTTTACCGCACCGAACGAACACGTAGTAGTATTCCATCTGTTTTAATCTTTTCTTTTTTTTTCTTTCCACTCGCGTTTCCATTAAAGTGATGAGGAGGTTCCAGTCGGATGGGTTGGGTGCCCAATCTTTTTTTAGTAACCAGGCCCTTCGCCGTCGATGATACAATGAAAATCCGAAATTGACCATCTACTTTGTCGTTTAACGCTCGTATTGTGTAGCCGTTGTATTTCCAGCTAACGGTAAAACGCCTTGCACATCTCTGTGTAACAAATGTGCGCGAGATGAATTTCTCCTCTTATTTTATAGGTTGCTTTCGACTCTTGTTAATGATACGTTATGTTTTACTTGTTTAAAACTTTTTCTTTCTTTTTTTTTCTTTAAAAAATACACTGTCCCACTGCCAGTAATAATAATAAGTAAATTTCACAAAAAATGCCAATTTCTGAAATACTTATTTCTTCAATTCTATATCATGTTTTGAAATTTTGTTCATTGTGTTTAAATTTGGTAGATATAACCAATAGATATAATAAATTTAAACAAATCTGCCCAAAACTTAATCTTGACAACGATTTCATTGTTATCTAGTCTGATTATTTCTGATTCGTGAACCGTTAGTTTTTATAAAAAAATAAAAGATGAAAATATGAAATGGTTTATCCATAATCTCATATAACTGTTCGAACTTTTACTTCGTGCCATTTTTAATATAAATAGAAGTAGCCGAAGGTAATATGCGCCATATCGCGTCTCATCTTCGACCCCCATGTGACCCCGGCGACCGGATAGCTATATCATGATTCGTCACGCGGCAGCGTAGCGTCCATAGGTGAAGGGTATGTGGGGCGAGGGCCGTGGATAATCCAAGCGTGACTCCACGTTGCATCTTCGCATTTCAACTGTAAACTGGCGGTGCAACGGTTGCACCTCTGCACTCATTCAAAACATCTCGGATATTTTTTTTAAGAGATAAAGTGCCGAGACGAGCAAGTCGTGCGCCTGATAGTAAGCGTCACGCCGACTTATAACAACATAGTACCACACTAAACATACTTGGCTCTGCATTGCACTTGTCACCCAGAGATATAAGATGGTCTATCTCTTTGCCCTGTAAATTCGCTGGTATAATTGCCCTTCACACAAGAACACAGTGGTGTTCTTGTGTGAAGGGCAATGATGGCAATGCAATGGCAATGCAGTGGTACCGCCCCAGTCGGACTCTGCAAGAGACCTACCACTTAGAAAACATATTCGACCATCGACGTGATTTCTCTTTGTTCCCTTCGGACGTACGGGCCGCGTCCGTCCGTAATAGTGAAATAAGTGACAATTAATAAGTTGTAAGCGCCATCATTACGCCCGATGAATGCGTTTATTGACGGCTCAAAGCCAAGGAGCGGGTGAAAGCTTCGTAACCGTCAGGCAACATCGATGACTTATTCAATTCCGGCGGTGGTAACTCATTTACGAAAATGAAAAGGCTGTTTCAAAGCGACCAGCGACCCGTTCTTCATTGTCGCTCGGTTATGTTGTGTCACTTACAATAGCTCCTAAGGTTAACAGACCGCATGATGAGGCATTCGGGTTCAATTCTGTCGCTTTCACTCATTACTTCGACTGTTAATAATACGTGTTGATGCAGGTCATAGACCAATATGAGCATTAAGTGATCACAATTAACAATGACCGCTTCACAATCATAATTTACACCTTTAGAATTTGTTTGATTATTAAATTTGACGTGTACATTACTCGAAGGAAAGTTAATATCGAAACTAAATCGATATAGCTATTTTTTTTTCTTGGAGCGTAATTAAGACAAGAGTAGTGACGTACCTTTTGACATACTTTCTCATATTCTTAAGTTTTAATATAATTAGTCGTTTTATTATATATTATAAGCCGTATTTATTTTATTTACTTTTAACAGTTACTCGTGAAATTTTCTTGTTCACTCTCACCTCTTATTACAACGTTTAAACCGGTAATAATAAATATAGCCGAATGAGAAATGCCATTTATTTGTTTTTATTACTTTACTTATTATACATTTTACTACATATACACTTATTTTACGGTATCTACGCATATAACGTATAAATTATGGCTTTCTGCACTAGTTCCCCATATAAACTTTAACAATGCCAAATCTCACACATTTTAGTGCGCACAATACACCAAGATATGAAAGAGGACAATTTTTTTCTTTACGTTATATTGTTTATACAAACTAATAACGTATACATTCTACAGCTTGTTCACCGTATTATATTATTGTTTTATATTACTTATTAATGTATTACAATGGGCGGTCCCAATGCCATTTGAAATTCTCAACCGAACAATTAAATTATGTTAGTTATACATATATATCGACGGCTGCAAAAAAAAAACGGCTATGTACAAAATCACTAGTTTTCAGGAAAGCGTTAAAACCGTGTGTAGTTATCTTTATATACGCATCGAAAAACCGCTAAAATTTAGAGATTTATTATGAGAAAAAATATGTCTAGATAAATATAAAAATTCTATATTCAATAATTGAGATTTTTTATGAAGAAAAAATAATAATAATTCTAAATTAAATTATATAAAAAAGTTAATTTCGCAAAAATGCAATTGTCTTTTGACTCTTTGCCGCCGTCGATATGTAGGTTGTATGTAAATCTCATTTTCGCTTTTCGCCCTCAACGAACAGATATCGTAGGTCTGTTTGCGCGCGTTATTAGCGTCGAGTAGTTCACGGCACGCGCGATCGGCATGCGAATTTCGCATAATCCGTGATACGAATCCAACAGCCGGTCGAACCGTCACTCGGGCGAGCTTTGCATTCATTCCGGGCCCTACTGTGCACGGCGGCACGTCGATGTTGGGCCACGCCGACCCCGGGCCAGGGAAATTGTAAATACATGTGTACGTGCTCGATTCAAAAACTAGGTTGAGACTTTCGTGGCCCACAGTCGTTTCGACCGCAGTGCAAACAAGGGCGTTCGCTCACGTTTCCGCGATTGTGCCGAGACATCGAGGGAGATCGGATCGTAATGCTGCGGTGTGTAATAACGTTAATTTGCGGCTGGAAAGAAATCGTCGCCGATCGAGTTCGAGACGGATCTAATAGCCGATCGCTGTGCGCTGTGCTGTTTTCATCCGATATCTCGCTTGTGGCGCCACGATTTCATTTGTCATTCGTGTTCTGTTGTTAAAGGGGAGAAGAAATTCATGTTAGTTGTAACGAGGGTTTAGTTTAATTACATTCATGAGGTTTGATTTTTTACGAGATAAAATAACGAGACGAGCAAGTCATGCGCCTGATGGTAAGCCTTCCCTTAACAACACAGTACCACACAGAGCGCGCTTGGCTCTGCGCTGCGCTCGCCACCCAGAGATATAAGATGATCTCTCTTTGCCCTATGATCGATATGGTTGATATCGAAAGGTTGTACATCTTGGGTGTTTATCACTTTCTGAGACCTGTTACTGTTGCTACTAGCTTAACAAAAACTTAAATGTCGAGCTAGGGATATAATATTTGTCCGTAGAGTTACTGTTCAAAACTCTACTTAACTTTTTACTTCATGTCATCTCCTAATGACAGCTTATTTTTGTGCTAAAGTATCTTGGCGATATGAGAAAATATTTATTCTCTACAGTAATTTATGCTTTATCTCAAAGACTTGTTTTGTGTATCTAGTCTACGGTGCGTAATATCTCTTGCAAAATAGTAAAAAAAAAAAAACAATAAACTTAATTATTTTTTATGTGGTACCGAGGTGAAAATGCGGGAACGTGCCGCTGAGTCGAGTTTGATGTTATTACTCACTACACCGGCGATCTACAGTTAGCAGTGAGAGGCGATCTTCCCATTTAAGTACACGACCGGTGATCGCTTTTTGTAGCGAGCGCATTTTTATCAGCGATGCTATCATTATAGCTTCGAAACGAAAAGTGAACTGGATCTTTCTTATCGTACGTAATCCTTACAGTACTCTTACTTTCGATTATAATGCAATTAACTATAGACAAGGCATTGTTTGTGAAGATAAGATGAGATGTCTCGAAACGGAAAAGTATTAATGGTATCCATTAGATTGAACGTTTGGGATGTTCTATCAAATTCTTCCCGTCACGGATACCCATTTAACTTGCTACACCCGATTATTTCCAGCATCCGAGCGCCGAATTGACTCCGAATTGGACACAGTAACGCAAAATGGATCCAACCCACAAAAATCGCGTTTTTGACCTAACGTCTTATCTACTTAATAACGGTGACAGTATCATTCATACCAGTGTATTTAATTAGAAAAAAAAATATGATATCAATGATACCTTATTTCGCAAAACGAATAACTCCACTTTTGGTCGAAAATTACTTTTTGAAACCGGAAGAAAGTCTCTCAAGTCTAGTCCCTCTTTTTAGTCTCCCTTGTAAAATTTACTACAAAGAAGTTATTCGTTTTGCTAATTAAGGTATCGGTATACTAAATTTGGTGTGTAGGTGTAATTTTGACTTTAAGTGATAGAACTTTTGCAAAGTTCGACTGGGGCGGTACCACTGCATTGCCAGATTTTCTGCCATGCAGTAGTGTGTATACACTACTGTATTCCAAAGTTCCTGTGGCAAAGAGATAGACCATCTATCTCTGGTAATGAGTGCAACACAGAGCCTTTCTCAGTGGTACTGTGTGGTAATGGGCAGGCGTGGCGCTTACCATCAGGCGCACAACTTGCACGTGTCTTCATTTTCTAATAATAATAATATTTATTTCATAAAAACAATTAACATTACACAAAGTTGGTTGAAGCCGTTCTTTTAGGCATGAAGTGCCTGTACCAGAAGACTCCTCTCTTCTAAGTTTACATATTCAGAGAGAAAAATAAAAACAATAAAATAAGATAAAACTAAAAATAAAAATAAAATCGAGCCAGATGGAGACGTATTTCTAGTTATACAGTATATTATCATTTTAGATGGCAATTTAACATATATGATATTCGTGTGTGCGTGTGTAAGTGTGCGAATGTCAGTTTGTGTCACGTACATGAGTGTATTTATCTCGTAAAAAAAAGAAGATGTCATATAAGACGTTGTGCAGTTTGGAATCCATTGAATCCCTTTTGCATGACCACGTCCAATTGGTCCGTGGTAAGGGAAAAAAGCGCAAACCGCTATCTGACATAGTGCTTGATTAAGCCGAGACGAACGCCCGACGCTGATCGCGTTCGAATCCTATCAATTCCGAGTGCATGGACGAATGAAGTTATTATCTTTTTGTTCATGCCTCCAGTTTCTAATGGTCAATGCGGTAATGTGTATTTTATCTACATACATGACACCCGTAATGTATGTTATAGGTGTAATGCGAATGGGATCTTTCATTCGTATATGGGTATTTTTATTATCTACAACTGTAATTAGTATCTGTGCACATAAACGCGAAAATATGGTTGTCGTTTCGTCTTCCTTTTGCAAAATAACAGAGTTTATTTATGTTATGTTCATTATACCTATCGTATTTGGGCTGAAGATTGATATGAGCTGTACTTTTCCGGAATAATTATAGACGATAAGAAATTGGCACAAATTCAAAATCCGAATTGTGTGCTAAGTCACGTATATGGCATTAATCTATTGAAATTAATCTATCTGTCTTTCTTTTTCTTTTATTAGATAAAGTGATGACGCCAGCAAGTCGTGCGCCTGGTGGTAAACGAGACGCCTGAACATAACAGCATAGTGCTACCCAGAACCAGCTTAGTCCTACGCTTCCCTCGTCACCCAGAGTCTTAAGATGTTTTATCTCTACGCTGGTATCATTGCCCTACAAACCGGAACACAGTTGTGTTTACATTACAATGCAGTGTTAGCACCCCAGTCGAACTCCATAAAAGACTCCTACCACTTAAAATCTACACATTAAGTGTTAGTATATAACATTTAATACTAGATATATATTTTATAGTACCTATAAAATATAAATCTAGTATTTAAATAAACCTAACTAGCATGCTTTATTGAGTAAGTAACTCCAAACATACATCTACATCAACAAAGGCTTTGTATATTACATGCGAAAAAAGATTACTTATTCGACGAAACGTTACAATATAACCACGTTAAAATATAACCCATTTGTTGCCTCAAGACCCTATCGAAGATGACGAAAATATATTTCTGAGA
>DWGO01000066.1:0-16652 GCA_018247635.1 Eurytides dolicaon deicoon
CGCACGCGCTAACATGCCTCAATATGCTTTAAAGAATTGCGAAAATAACAACCGTAACAGTAAGGTTTCAAAAGGAGGGTCTTTATTTCGGTAAGTAAATATCAGTTTAAGTTTCACGGTACTTAGAAATCATTGTTAAATTGTGATTAAAGTTTTATATATTCGAAATAATAAAATTCCCTTGTTTGGTCGTACCTCGTCGTCAAACAACCAACAATCACGTCGAACGTTAATAAAAGTCATAACTGACGTTAAAGTCGTATTAATACAGTTGAATATCCAGTGCTTACTGCGTACTTTAAGGTACGGTTACAAAATTTTAAGAGCTCCCGTTAATATGGGGCAAAATGTCTTATGTCCATTACGCGCTGTTTGCATTTAGTGTAACAAAAATTAATTACATGTCCGACTTAGAAGTCTATAGATAGATTTTGATTACTCTATGCCACATTGCGAATAATTATTGTCGACATTAGACAATAGCGCCGAGTTACAATCAATCGAATGCGAACCTAATACCATATTGTCGGTCAATTCTAATTCATTTCTTTCCCTAAAATAGGTTTCCTAAAATGATTCTTACCGATCAAGATCTTTACGGCTTTAAGTCTGAATTATTCAGGCTATTGACGGAGATTCTTAAAGTAAAAAAATCTCTACTCCATACCATCCTCAGACAAATGGCGCACTAGAGCGTAGTCATACAACCCTTAAAGAATATATAAAATCTTTCATAAATGAAAATCAAGATGACTGGCATTGTTATCTCGCAACTGCAATTTTATCTTATAATACGACTCCGCATCTTTCTTCAGAATTTACTCCATACGAGTTATTATATGGTCATAAACCAACGATACCTAGTTGTTTATAGGTAGACTCTAATGAAAACACAACTTATCAAGAATTCGTGTTTTACAGTATAGAATGAAATAGTCTCGCGAGAAAACACTGAAAATATAAATAAAAGCTAAAACTCTTCCACAAAATACTATGATGCTTCTGCTCGGGAAGAAAACCTATAAAACTGGAGATTTAATTATTATAAAGCAGCATTATAGGTTACGAAAATCATTGTCCCCAATTCGGAAGGGACCTTTTAAGATAATAAAAACACACGGAAAATCTTATATCACCATTTGTTTTAGTAGAGAACACGTAAAATATTATATAAATTAAATAAAATCAGCATAAATTCAGGTCCCTAATTCATGTAAAAACTCTTCTTGTTGCATTCAAATATGTATATAATCAATGTCACAATAAAAGGTTGACTAGAAATGAAAACGTAATTCATACCATTTGCAATTAACTGATATCTCAGACAGCTCCAACAAATGTGACAGGAAGTCATTTAAAAGTTAATCAGAAACAGATATTAATAAAAATAAATATAAGGCTATCTATAAACGCCATTTTGACAAAACTAATAGAAATGTAAGTAGTTTTTAATTTCTATAACTGAACATAGTATAAGTGAAAGTACAACTATATGTTATTAATATTTTAATGCTCTATTTTGATTGTAATTCACTTAATAATAATTATAACTAGCTTTAGTTCAACTGGTATTTTACTTTTTAATTGATTATTTGCATTTTTCTCAATGAATCATAACGTTATTTAATTGTTAAAATAATTTTGAGATTTTTTTTATTTTTGAGCCGTCAGTTATCTTAAAGATCATCCTCCGTCTTATAGGGGGGAGATGTTATGTAATAAACTGTCGACGTTAACAAAGACATTTAATATAAAATTGTTTTTTCACAATGTGCTCGGCAGTCAACTACCAACTTTAGTCCAATAACCATCTAAGGCTATTTAGCGTAAATTCTGTTTTGTTCTACTTTCTAAAAACTGTATATAAAATAAAAATTTAATTTTAGCAAGTTTTTTTAGTATTTTTTAAAAGGATCCACAGAGCGCCATCCTTACAGAACGCAACCATATTCCTAACATTTTAAACATATTGGGTGAATGACATTTTGGTATCGAAAATGACGCCGAGGTACTTGACTTCCCGCTTCCAAGGAATCGGTTGGTCGAAAAGGGTAAGGTGACTTAGTTGTCTGTTTTTGTGAGATCGGGTGTGTTGACCAAAGATGGGTTTAGGAGGGACTTAAACCAGAAGATATGTATTGCTACGCTTTTTTCTGGGTTAACGTCTATTCTCCAAGTACGAAACCAATCACCGAGGCGATTGGCAGCGCACTGGAGTCGGATGGTGATGTCTGACTGAGTCGGTGATCGCCCATAATGTCACTACTAATACTACTACGTAACCCGTTTATGACATGCAATCAACTTGTTAACCAAATCAATCCGCATCTGTGAAACCTTCTATCTCCAAAGTACCTTTTCGAAATTTAAGATTGTAGTTTATTGTCATTTTTAAATATCCACCTCTTCGCAGCCTTATAGTGACTTTCACCAAAACAACTATTGAATTGGCTTAAATAACTGATGCTGTGGGCAATATCAGTCCTAGAACACACTGCTAAGTACATTAAATACCCAATTAAACTTCTATAGTCCTGCTCACATTTCGCATTATCTTCCTTTTGCAATTTGATACCGACTACCATTGGTATCTTCATTGGTTTATACTCAGACATTTGAAACTTCTCTAACATTTTACTAATATAGCTTGACTGATTTAGAGTGTAACTTCCATCAGCTAACCTAGTTACTTTCATGCCAAAAAGGTGACTCACAGGACCCAAGTCTTTAATTTCAAATTCACTCATTAATTGTGTCTTAATAGAACATTTCATCATAGATAAGGATAACGAAAATAAGATTATGTGATCAACATATAAAGCAAACATGATTATTTCATTATTATAATATTGTGTATAAACACACGGTTCCGAAACTAACTTCTTGAACTTCAATTTATGAATTAAAACATTATTTATCCTTTCATAGTTTCACAGTTTTCAGTATACATTTTAAGCAATTTTTCTTTTAGCGTCATCTGTTGTCAAAGTGTGGGTCTGCATAAATTATATTGTGTTTTATAAACTACTGATTTTAGCGACATCTTGCGGTTAGTAGCAAAACTAATAGTTTACGTCTATTATGCACCTCTTTATGTTACTGTTCTCCTAGTATTAGGCAGCCAAAATTGTCTGACGTAGTGGCGCCGTCGAACAGAAAAATGGTTTTCGCTTTGTTTGTTGTGTTGTGTTTTGAATGAGAACAGTTGAACGTTAGCGAATCTTTTAGCTACCTTAAGAAAGAACATATGATCTTCCCAGGTTTGCTTATTAATTTATAGTTCCTATATATAAATAACTGATTGAAATTAAATAAATAGTTGCAACCACTACGAAACACGTCATATTTTTATCGTAATTTTTTATTTTTTCTACGATGTGTTTTGTTTTTGTTACCCTACTTGATAAAAATAGAGAAATAAATTGAAAGAATAAAATAAATAGTTAGAACATTATTACAAGTTCCTTCTGTAAATATAAATTTTAGTTTGGTTTATATTGATTTTAAAAATATACAGCTATCATAATATGGATAAAAAGACAATGTATATTTATTTTTATAAATCATAATTATATGACATAACTTATTGCTAATTCCATATATTTAGTAAACAAAACACTTATTAACTTTACCGTATTTTAATGGAAAAGAAAGATACATTTTTGTGATAATTAAAATAAAGAAAAAATCTTTTAGTAGTAGTAATCTTGTAGTTATTAATTATTATTCATAATAACCCCGATAAAAGCGACATCTAACGTCTAATCATGAAACTTGCGAATACTGAGGTGACAAGTAATAACGGCGTGATTGCTAGATGTCTACCTACTATCAAGACGACAAAGACGATTAATGTAGCACGAAAAAAACCAGCAGCGGATTTGGTTTATGGCACAGAGAACTTTATATAACCTGTCTGTATTTGTATATAATGACGTAGTTGCTTTTAGCCTACGCGCTGTATAAAGGTACATCGGATCACTGAACTCGTGGAAATGCTAAGTTTCCACGAGCTGGATTATATAACCTGTGTACTGTGTACACGATAGATCTTCAATCGATAGATAGAGCGATCGTCACCGCCCATGGATATATGACTAAACAATTTTCCGAACACACCCCGTGGTACATTTGATAAAGTATCTAGTGTTGACTCGACGACTGTTTTTTTTCCATAGGGATTAAGTTTCCGCTAACGCGATCGAGTTGGTAGACGAAGTGAGCATATACTCGCACTAGGCACACTGCACATACTACCATAATTTGTTTCGATCTTTATTTTGATAACCAGAAAGTAATTTGTTTTGCTATCAGGCTTCGGTTAACTTATGACGGAATTACCAAAATTGTTCAGCTGTCCTTAACTTTATTGATGTATTCGTCGTGATTCGTGTTGTGCAATTTTCTAAAGTTGTAATAATAAATAACATTATTGCGATGACGGGTATCATCTAAAATCATCGTAAAAGATAAAAAGAAGATTTTTTTCACTTTGCAATTAACATAAATCAGGTTAATTCACGTTGAAACAGGCATTTTCCATTAAGGTTGCTTTCTTTCATTTTTTTGCCATGGTTACTTTGTTGTTTATAATATAAAAACACAAAAAAAAAACATAATAAAACACGAAAAATGTTTTGGACGATTCCAATGTATTTTTTATGTAAAGAGTTTATTGCAAAGTTGCTTCCTTATTATATTTACAATCTATTACATTTTTATTGGACATAGAACTTGATTATTTATTTGATATAATATAATAGTTTATTTAACTTTTTTTTTTATTTAACAATATGTTAACTGCAATCATATTCTATCTGAAAGTTTTATTTATTACTTACATTTTTAAAGACGTACAATTTTTATCAGAGTTCAAACTGGAGGAAGTTTTTAATTTATCTAATTTTGAATGAGATTTTTTTTAAAAACACTTTCCTGTAGTAAGTACTACAGTATTTTAAAGTATACGAGTGCATAATTATTTGCTTTTGGCGTCGCTCGTCCTTCAAACCGGAAATCTTTAATCGTGTTTGAACATTACTACTTGGTAGTATCAGCAATGCTGCTGTAATTAATATAGTGTTACTGTCCAAGGTGGATTCGAAAAAAGAATTCTACCTCTGGGTTAATAATAAAAATAAAAGAATAAAGTAATAAGTGAGATATAACTTTATATTTTATAACAAATATAGAATTATGTACTAAAACAGCACATGTAATTATTAATAATAGACGCAGAATTATATGTACAACAATACTATAACTATTTTAAATAAACATGGAGCTTATTTACATCTTTTTCTAACTTAATCAATAATACCAGTCAGGAAACAAAGGCAGTTGATGTAATATCTTATCAAAAATTAATATCTTACCGTTATACATTTATTTACAAATATATAAGTTATGTTTTTTTGTGTTAATTCCAAATTGTAAATACGTTAACATATTATAAATACTTATTATTTTGGTACAAGGCACTTAACAAAAACATATAAGGCACTGAACTCAATACGATGTAGAACTGCTGTCTGGCCGTAACTGTTTAGTTTGCACGTCATCGTAGGCTATTGTGAAAACACTCTTTTTTTCAGTTATCGGTAGTCGTTTAATATTGCTTGTTTGTTGAATTAATGTATTCATTGCTATACCCGAATCATCGTCCTCTAATTTTGTTTTAATTCTCTGATTTGAGTCCGTTACAATATCACCACCTATATTTATTTTCGAAACGTGAACCTCGGTCGCTGCTTTCTTAGCGTCTTCATACTTTGCAGATATTGAGATACTGTGTGTTAACGCGCTTTCGGATAGTTGTGGAGTTGTTTCTGCACTTTTGATATCATCTTGATTGACGTATATGGGTTGCTGTTCTAGCGATGGTCTTCGTGGAAGGGCCGGAGCATTTGATTTGTTACCTAGATACTTTGGAATGTGAGTAGGCTGAATGTAACATAGTGGATTTTGATGTTCGTACTGATGTTCATATCTATGTTCCGAATGCTGTAATAATGGGTGTACGTCTGGAAGTGGCCCCTCTGGAACAGGCGTTACTTTCCCTTCCTTAAGGAGTCTTGGATGAATAAACTCACTTTCCTTTCCCTTGACGTTTTTTTTTGCCTCAAGACCATCGTTATGATTTGTTCTGGTGACAATTTTACCGTAACGACTTGATTTTTCTTTGTCTGTAGTTTTATCGGGATCAGTTTTTGTTTTAGATGGTCTTTTAGGTTTATCAGGGATCAGCTTTTCGGAACCTTGTGATTTCGAGGCAGTTTTTTTGCCATACCATTGCATATATCGTGGTAAGCTTTTCTGCATTTTTGAACTTTCAACAAACTTGCTTCCGTCGCTTCCACTGTCTTTCTTTTTTGAACTTAACTCAACACCATCTCCGTTTTTTAATATAGAAATAGCTTCAATTGAACTTTTTTTATTACAAATTAGTTCATCTAAATTTTCTGGAGCTTCACTTGAAGAACCTTGTTTAGAAAGTAATAAGATTTTATTGGTTTGAGTAATGTTTTTCTGGTTTTGAGAATCTTGACTACTTTCTTCATCAAGAGCAGTAAACTCATTTGTTTCATGCTCTGATGATATTGATGATTGTCTTGGTAATTGCACTTTCCTATCATATTGTTCAAAATCATTTTTTTCGTCTAAAGAATCTGAAATTGCCATTAGCACGTCTTTCCGCAATTTAGATTTAGTATTACCTTCAAAATGTTTTACTTTTGTAGAGCTAACTGTCTCATTCTTTGATGTTGTAATTATACTTTTTGTTTTATCCCCATAGTTTTTTAAATGTTCTTCTCTCTCATTGCTTTTGATTATTTTTAAATGTTTTTCACTTTCAAGTGAGGGTGACACTTCACTTTCTTCAATTATGGGTGTTTTAATTTTTCTTTTTAGTTCATAAACCCTCATACTGCGACGGGGATCTTTGTATTTTATTTTCTTTTTAGGTTTTTTTCTTCTTAACCATATCACTTGTTTTTTTTCATCTTCTATAACTGTTTGAGAATCGTCCTCGCTGTATGAGTCGTTGTCACTTCTTGCTTTTCTCCTAATAGATGTAAGAAGTTGAGGTTCTGTTTGAGTACCAATATGGCATTCGGTCTGGGTAGCAATTACTGAATGTCCAGGTAAACTTTGTGTTTCTAATTTACTTTCACCTTGAGATGCCGTCTCTTGATTTTGTAGAAGTCTTTCTCGCTCTATTAGAATTTGATGTAACAGTTCATTTTGCTTTCTTAGGGAAGACTCTAAAAGTTCGTGATTAATTGAAGATTTATTTTGCATTTCTAAAAATGCCGATTGGAAGTAATCGGTTTTTAACGGTACTGTACCTGGCACATCGGGATGAATATTTGTGTAATCATGACTTTGGTTCCGTTCATTAGCGGCTTGCGAATTGCGATCGTTTGAGTAATTATCTAAATCAGTTACCATTTGATTCATGTTTTCTCTCATTTGTTTGGCTTCTTCCCCTTGTTCTCTAATAAACCGTTCCATCAAGAGCTCTTTTCCATCTTTGACGACAATATATTGTGTTTTTGGAATTAAAGTAACAGGCCTATGAGTGGGAAGGTTAACGTAACGTTCCTCGTCATTTTTCCCACGAGTAACAAGTCTTAGAATTTCTGTATTACCTTCTTTAATAAAATATTGGTCTCTACCTTGGGAAGATGGAGCGTGAGGTTCTTTGCTTTCAATGTTTATTTTAGTTTCATTTATTTCACCAATGTTTTTTTCTACTTCAGACTTATGAAAAACGCCAATTTCGGAACCACGATCAATTTCATGCCTTCTTATTGAATCGTTATCGTGTTCTTTTCTCTGATAATGAAGTGTTGCGATTCTGTCATACCCGTTGTCCAAATCATCAATGTATTCCTTATGTTTATTCGAAAACGTTTTCTGCAACTGCATTTCTTTCGTATATATAATATTTGGACCATCTCTGTTAACAACAAATAAAAACAATAAAAACATTAAATATCAAAATTTTTTAATTAATATACGATATATTTACCATTTATTTTTGTTTTTTTTTTTACTAGGGTTATAAAGAAGTTTCTAAAATTTAACTTCGAGTGAATAGAAAAGTCTTCGACATTTAAATGATATGGCCAATTTATTTAAATAATAAAAGAAAATTCTATTTCTAGAGGAATTTATCTATAATATTTTCGTATAAAATCTAAAAACCATAGTCACACAAGTAATTAGTGAGTACGAGTTATTTAACTTAAGTTATTTCCGTTTACCATAGTTTAAATTTGATAATAAGAACGATTTTAATTGTATACCTAAAACTAGAAAATGCATTTATTTTACCTTGCTCTAAAAGATTGTCGAGTGTCATCATATTTATAATCATTGTCTTCTGCAGTCTGTATGAACTCATGCCTCATATCACCAGGGGTAGATGCAGGTTTTGAAGGTTCTTTTGAACGATAATTTCTTTTGTTGAATTTCCATTGTGTCGGTTTTGTTCTTAAATCTGCCTGTTCAGCACTCCAAGCTTCCCGCCTCCTCCAATCTGACGCTTGTACTGACTTATTTTCTAAATTTTGCATCGACTTGTTTTCCCTCCCAACTCCTTTGTCGCTCACCACTAAATGCACGTCGTCCTCTGTGGAGTTGACACGTATCACTCTTTTCCTAGAATTTATTAATGGATATCTATGTACCTAAAGGTTTGATTATGGTTCAAATTATTAAAACTTTATGTATAGTGGATATATAAAGACAACGAAAGGATGTTATGCGCAACATGATTCATATGCATTTTTTAATTTGCAGATAAATGTGAAACAACAAAAACGTGATGCATGTGTTTCCTAAAAGGGTTATGAGTGTTATTGATATACTGTGAATTTGTGTTAACTCAGGAACTATGATTTGTTAAAAAATGTTAATAATTAATATATAAAAACTTCACTAAGAGTAAAATATTAGCAAAGAAAATTACCTAGGAGGCATATATAAAGGGCAGCCCTCACATATACAACAGCATATAAGTAAAAGTAGCACTAACGCCACTAATATCGCCAAGAGTATTAACAACCAGAAAATTAAGCGGCTTTCTGCTTTATAGAGGCCCTGAAAACAGAAAAGATTTTCATTTAATGCGTTTCACTCTTTACCTTCCTTTTTAAATTTTGTTCTCATAAAATATGTCTTACCGAGTCACTATCCGAAGAAGACGTGTCTTTAATGCCATACTCTGTGCTGTATACTGTCATATTTTTTGCTAACTGTTCTTGAAGCTTAGCGACGTTAATTGCTGTGCTGCCAGACATTCGCACCACTGCTATTACCTCGCTCCTATAAAAAGGGGGTAGCATTCATACTAACATATTTTGTAATCAGCAGCATAATAACTTTGTAATAATGTTACGTAAAATAACGACTTTACGTAGTATAAAATAATTGTATATATTTAAAAAATGGTAGAGTTTCGGCAATAAAATTATTTTTACAATCATTTTTTAATGAAATAGTGTAAAAAGTAATTAATAAAAACCGTATAACTTTATGAAGTAGTGTAGGCGAATATTAAAGTGAATGTTGATATTTTTTAAATTATATTTTATATTTCTATTGTGATCTCTGCTACTTATTTTTAATACCTATTTTAATTGATGCGGTTTAAACTCATGTGTTTGGTATTGAATTTATTTTATTTAAAATTTAACAATAATCTTTATATTCAAATTCGACTTTATTAATGACACAACACATTAATAATAACTAAATAATTTAACGCCAATAATAGGGTTTATTGCCATTTGACTATCTGGGTAGTGACCAATAATTTCAAAGTATTGTACACGTGTAATATTTTTACATTGAGATGATAAATATTTTACTATTTTACTTATTTTACTAAGACTTACTTTTCATGACTAGATGCTCCTCCATTCAAATTTGCAGCACTATTCTCGTTTCCTGTGTACGGTCTTATTTCAATAATATTTACTTTTCCACCTGAAAGTGTACTAAGAATTTCTTCCAATTTTTTTCTATCAGGGTTAGACCCTGGCACAATAAACGACATTGTCCTTGTTTTACTTTCGGGCGGGTAAATTTTTACTGTGGTTGTAGATGATAATCTCGGAATGCCAAGATCGTAAGCTGTTATCGTAAGTACAAAGACTTCACTTTCTTCATCTTCGTCAACTTTACGTTTTTGTCGCCCAATATTTTGTTTTTTGGTACGTTTCAATGCCTCTAGGAGATATAATTCACCCGTTTCTTCATTAATTGAAAATTTCCCCTCGCTGTTACCATCAGTTATTTTATATCTTACAACATTATTTGGTGGTTCAGCGTCTTTATCAACTGCCTTTACAAATGCGGTTGATGTAAAATTATGTAAATTAGGCGATAAAACAAATTCATACAACGACCTCTCGAATTTTGGTGGGTTATCGTTTACATCTAATAACTTAATAATTAATGGCACTGTTACTCTTAAGCCTACTCCTTCATTGTCTCTAGCCTCTACTAAAAAATGCAATTCTGGCATCGCTTCACGATCAAAACCATGGTTATCAGTTGCCACGGTTATCACTCCCGATGTGGGATCTAAGTTTAATGATGTATTTAAATAACCTAATATGGCAGTATATTGAATTTGTCCAAATTGTCCAGTGTCTACGTCATCCGCTGCCACTTGTACGACTCTCGTGCCAGCTGTAGCATTTTCGGGTAGTTCCACGTCATATGATAACGCAAGAAACACTGGTGGATTATCATTAACATCATTCAGATACACTGTTACATTTGCTGTCGCTGTAAGGTTTGTAGCTGGACCAAGTTCTTGTGCCAGAATCTGAAACGAAAAAAGAATTGGTCTAAGTATGTATGATTATTTCTATCCACGTATTTTACATATTTTATGCATATGAGGCGTATATAATCGTTTTGCAATTTTCAATTATACTAGCTTACAAATCACGTATGCTGTTATCATTGCCCTAATAAATCCCTGATACCAACAGTTATTGTAGGTGTGTAGTTAATTCACCTGTATGTATTAATAATAATAATATTTATTTCATAAAAACAGTTAACATTACACATAGTTGGTTGGAGCTGTTCTTTTGGCATGGAATGCCTGTGCAAGGAGACTCTGCTCTCTTCTAAGCTTACATTTCATTTGCCTAATTAATAATTTAAACCATAAAAAGAGAAACACAAAATAATCAAGGTAAACAAAAATACTAATTTTACATATTCAGAAAGGAAAATAAAAACAAAAAATAAAATAAAAGTAAAAATAAGCCAGAAGCAGACGTATGGGAGCCTGTGTGCATATGTGAGTGTATATGTGTATGTGGGTGTGTTTGTGTGTTTCTTCATGTGTATAAACGTGGTAAAGATTAAGATTGTAGTCTCGTGATTGTAACTGAAATTATGTAATATTCTGTAAAAAAGCCTCGACTTCTTCATAGGAATGTAATTTTAACCAGTCAATAACTTTGGATTAACAGTCATGTAGATTTTTATTAAATGTGTTTAGTTCTTTGTTCATTTTATTATAAATATACGCGAATCACCTCTTAAATTGACTACTTGCGAACTTTTATTTTCACATTTGATGTCGAAATCGCATTCTTAATTCTTCTACTTTTTTCTATATTGGTATTGTTCAACTGTGTACTCTTATGAGTCCTCAAAATTATTTGTGTTATTTTTAATTATTGTGTACAAGAACGGAAAAAGCACCTGAAATACAACTGATTTCCGAGCTTCGAAGTCGAGCATCGTGTTGTCGCGTACTTTGATGATGAACTGTGCATGTCTCTCGGCAACAGTCGGCGCAATCTCGAATGTTCCGTTGTTGCTCAACAAAGATAGAGAGAATACGCCATTTTTCCCCGCGTCGTTGTCATTCACTTGCGGAATGTATGGATCGTTGAATATAAGCGCCGTACCTTGAGGAGCATTCTCGTCCAAATATGTCACGTAGCTGAAATATTTCAAATAATCGATTAATCAAATATCAATTGAAAAATTGACCACATTTGTTAACGTGGTGTATCGGTATTTTAAGGTGTTCATTTATAATTTTTAGTTATCGCCCTATAGAACACTTTTTAAAGTCTACGGTTACGATTTAGGTGATTCACGTCCGAATGTTATTACCTGAATTACTCTCTAATTTTAATTATTTATTTTTGTCCGAATTATAGACTAAGCTTTTGGTATCTTAAGGCATTACAGTGTTGGTGTGCTTAGATTTAGATTTATTGATGATATTTATATGGTATATTGAAGCAGATTGTATTGTATGTTACTGTATTTTAATTAGCATGTTACTTTATTTCAATTTGTTGCGTGAAAATCAATGTTTGGGAAGTATTGATGTTTTGCGAGAATTTAAGCTTTATTAAACCTAATAAGATCATCTAGACTCTAGACTATTCGGAATTTTAGATCAACTGAGTACAAATGTTAGACTCTACAAGGTTAAGGTAACAAATTAAGATTTTATATGTCATGTTACGTGCTGAACATACTTTTTTCTTCACCACCAACCACATGTTTGGCGGTAATCAGCTCTAGAGTTACCCAGTGAAATGTTTCACTTTATTTATAGCCTAGACTAAAGGAAAGCTTAAAACTAAGCTGAAATAACGGTTTTCTTACAATTCATTCTCAAAATACGGCGGCGAGTTTTCTCGCTCGGGAAGGATAAATGCTAGTTGTACTGTGGAGGACATCGCCTCGGGTTCCTCACGGGACAACCGTACTTCCTCTGCTACCACGGTGAGCAGTATTGGAGTACCGGCGTGCGATATTGCTGCTATTTCTTCAATTGGACGCTCCAGTGTCAGTTCACCTGCAAATAGTTAAACATATAATTGTAGTTTTTTCTTTCATTTACTTAGTGGTTTTTATTTTAAATAAAAATATAATGTTTATCCTGGGCTGCTGGGCAAACCATATCATAAGGACTAAACACCGACATCGAGCTGTCCGGCTTTTAAATATCACTATCATCATTATCGGCTTGTAAGTTTGTTTTGAAAAATTTAAAGTTATTTTTTTTACGTAGTAAGGCTTTCGTAGTGTCCGCTTTGGTGAGGACCACGGCATTGGTAGTTATTCTGCCAACAGGCAGTAATATGCAAACATAAGTGTGTTTCAGAGTAGTCTAATATTTCTCGCGTAAGTAACTGAGTACAAGAATACAACATCTAAACTCTCTGAGTATAAGCGCAGTTCGAAGTGGTGCTGTTCTATCGTGGGTACACTGCCATAAGGCGTCCGACTTGCTCGTCTCATCACTAAATTTAATGAAAATAAAAGTTCAAATATTTTTTGTTTCAGTTTTGATATTAAATATATCTTTTTAGTAATACTATTCAATGCTGAGCTCATTATATAATACCTTAACTATTAAACTCTAACCGCCTCAAGGTGATGACATTATCCAATTTCCTTAGTTTGCTAGTGATATAAAAAGTTATAACAAAAAAAAAGCAGTACCAAATTCAAATATTCTAAATTAAGAATGCAATATTATAAATTTACACATTTAAAATTTGAAAGACGTAGAATTATTGCTGAATAAAAAAATCTAAGACATGTGACGGCCGCTAACGCACACTGGGGCAGCATAGCGACCTGTGCCCTTATACCTTCGATATTGAGGGGGCCTGTGCCCAGCAGTGGGACGTACTCGTATACAGGCTATTACTTTCTTTTTGTTATTACTATTTTGTAGAAAGATACGTTACACTAGAAAATGAAACAAAGAGAAAACATTTCTTTTGTTTGTTTCATTCGTTAGTCCGTTGTCAAACATTTACAAGTAATACAGGAGCCTGACCTCTCTCACGTCTGACAAGGTGTTAATTGTGGGGTAAATATAAAGAAACGGAGAGATAAACACTCGATATTGGTCTATTTCCATTCTAGTACTAAAATTGCGAAAGCGGGTTTATTAGTTTGTATTAGATGCTTAAGCTGTATCTGCCGTTAAGTCGTTCTGTATTGTTATAAAATTTAATTCCACACTATTGAAACTATTTGTTCCATAAATGGAAGTTTTTACAAGAGGCCAAAAATGTGGCAATGTGTTTAGTGTTCACCCTCTAAATATCTTCGTACAATTTGCCATGGTTTAAGTTTAATTTTGATTCTTAAATTACCTTTCCACATTTCGTATTACGAAATATTTGTCTCATACATATTACTAATGTATTAAAAACAAACGTGAGTTAACCTTCTTATTTTTAGATTAAAATCCCTTCTCTCCGTCGTATTGTTAAATAGTAACTTACAACTCTTTAATATTTCCAGCGCCTTTTTTTATTTTTGTAGGCGACAACGGGAAAATGCGACGTTAATTAGCATACAAAAGTGGTGCTCTCTTTAAGATTAATAGTGAAGGGCCCATTCGTTCTCTCTGACAAGACCGTCGGAGGGTCGGGCTGCTTCTAGGTAATGTTTAATTACTTGCGAGTTTATTAAAGGCTCTAGACTTAATTTATTTCAGTTGTGAGTGTTTACATTTTAAGCACGAAATTTTACTGTTACAATAATATGGCGATGGTGAGGACCAAACCTTTGTGGCAATATAATATAAATAATTTAAATGGCATGTTTTTTTACAGTGTATTTATTTTAAAGAAGATATTGTCACTCTCATCAAGTGTTGCGTAAAAATAGTGAATGTAATACCTAAGACATATTGAAGTAAATAGTTTAATATGGAAAAATAATAGAAGTAAAATATTTTTATTAATAATAATTAAAATTAATTATTTATTAAATACAGGCACAGAACAAACTGTTGATGACCTTTTATCGTTATATATATTTGTATGTTTTACTAATACAAGGTGCAAATAGTTATATTGTTTAAAATTCTAGTAGATGAATGTAAAAATCTGAAAATGAAGAATTCTTAAAACAAATATTGTTTTAAGAATTCTTCATTTTCAGATTTTTACATTCATCTACTGCTACATGTTACATTCAAAATGAAAACTGAACGAAAACAGTTGAAATTAATCTGCTCTAATCTCATAGTTAATTATGTCCTCTACAATTTCATAACATCGTCGACTGATTAATGTGATAAATTTTGAACCTAACATGGTTTTCCACTATCGAACTAAGTTTTAACGGTTCTTAGGTTCTAGTTTGTGCAGGCGGGCGTTGTTAGAGAGATGATAACGTCGTCTAAGGTATTGTATACGGCTACCGCACAGTGGGCCGTTACTCAAACGAGGGCCTTTAATATGAGGTAAGGTGGAACAGCTTTGCAAACAATAGACGTTGGGCGGCGTCTACGGGTGTTCCCTAATGAACTATTATGCCCGCGCTCACAGACTCTAATATATATGAGAGGTACAAGGTTTCTAGTATTGGTTCGGATTTTTTTGTTAACGTTAAGACCGAGCATATAAGTCTTCATAAAATATTACCTTTTTACGAGATAAAGTGACGAGACGAGTGATGGTAAGCGATCTGTCTGCAACGCATTACTACACAGTGACTCTATGCTGCATTTGTCACTCAAAAATAAAGGATGGTCTACGTATTTGCCCAGTTAGTACACTGGCATCATTGCCCTTCAAAATGGAATACAGCAGGGCAGAATAACTGGCAATGCAGTGGTACCGCTCCAGTCGGACTATGCAAGAGTCCTCTCACCTAAGAAAGCTTACTTCGAGCTTTAATTGCTTTAAAAAAATAACAAACGATTGAAATTAATTTAAAGTTGTAATCAAATGAAATAGGTCATCCTGGCTGGGGTTGAAACATAGAAACTTGGGTATAAGTAAGGGTCAGCGATAAGAAAGTAGGGTGCGCCACGGAAGCCGTCAAACGCCGGTTTAACGATGTTATCGAATAAAAAATATCTCTACTTTAACCTGCTCTGTGGTGAGTAAATCAAAAAATATATAATTATATAAAGAATAACAACATAACATAACAAACAAACAAACATAACAACAAGAATAACAACATACCAATTACAGAATAATTAGCAAACTTCGGATTCCGTTTATAATAATTGGAATACAGGATATGTTGTCGCTTTAAGGCAATATAAGCCTGGTGGTAGTCGACGTAACTTGCGGTTGCTATATGTGATAATGTTTAGCTAATATATCCTCTACCATCTTGAGTTCGTTATGCCTACCAAAGGTAACGTGGCATGCTAAGTCGGATGCTTAAGCGCGCTTAGTGTTATTTTATTGGCGCTGGCTGAATAGCTTCGCATAACATCTCGCTTTAATTATTCAAATGTAGCATGTTTAATGTATTCAGCTCTCAAGCTCTGAACACCTTTGGATTTGCTATTCACTTTCGACGCGTTTTGTAACGCTACGGCCGTATCAAAGTTGCTTAAAAGGCATCGTCATTCCAACTCAAGGGTTTAAATGCAAATAAAATTGAAATAAATCGGTGTGTTTTAAGTTAACCTAAATATTGACGTACCTATTTGGTGTTAGTACGAGGTTTGAGTTATTCCAACCAATATCATCAACCAATATACCAATTATATTATATTTTATATAAATTAAATAAATAGCTTCATGTCAAACAATAGATTTTAGCCAAGACTGTGCTTAATAGCCAAAAATATTCCAAAAATAATTAAACGGAAACTATAAAGT
>DWGO01000067.1:0-16552 GCA_018247635.1 Eurytides dolicaon deicoon
CTTTCCTTTTGCCTAAATGTTTTTTTTTCATCCCGTGTTTATTATTTTATGTATGTAATAATTTAAGAAGTAGCTTATATTATTTTCTTAACTTAAGATTTTACTAAGATAAAATTTATTTTGAATGAACTCGTTCAGTTTTTATGTCGAAAAGACTTGTTTCGCTTAGCTATACTAAATTTTCTCGCGTAGAATTATTTGTTCTTAGTGCAGTGATAACAGAAAATTAAGTTCAGTAACATATTTTTTAATAAAATGTTGTTTTCGGCGCTGAGGCAATAAATTTTATACCTACAACTAGTATTTTTAAATGAAGTTTAAGGAATAAAACCTCTTTCGAAATTGAGAGAACAGAAAACTATAACAATTTTATCGCACAATACTTCGTCACGTTAATATTGTGGCGACGGAATAATAAACCAGAACGAGTCACGTTTTTAAAGTATGTATAATAAAATATCTACTTACGAACACATTGAGCCCACATATTAATCGATTTTTAAATCGTAATTTTATAATCATTGATGATGCTCTAATAAAGACCATTGTTTCGTTAAGTTTTATGTGAGCATTTTAATCGATATTATATAATGAAATACTCGCTTCTCATTTTGCGTTTATACATTTACTAAGGGGACACAACACTTTGTTTAAAACTTCAATCATTTTAATTTTATTTCTATCCCCTCTATATAATTAAAATACTAGAGGTTAGCCGTTGTGGGCGCATCACGAAAAAAACTACTGGATAGATTTGTACTAATTCTATGTATTATTTCTTAGATATCTTAATTTAATATAAGAATATTATTGTTTCAAGAAAAAAAAGTTTTTGAGACGTGTTCAGTAATGTGTGTTATAATGCCGTGGAGAAGTGGAGCAAATCTTCATTGATTATTATTTCTGTTATTATAGATATACTCTTTAAAATAATGATATGTATTTACATTAAAAAAAATGACAGTAAAATATATTTAAGAATTTTTTTAAATATTCTAAAGTTTTGTAATACATATATTCTATACACATAAAATATATTGTTAATGTATAAGTACATATATAGTATATATACTTAGCTATACTTAGTATATACACGTACTATAACATATTAATATTTTTATTACTAGCTTTAAAATAAGTGTTCTTTTATATAAAATTAAGTAAAGAGGCATACGAGACGAACGCTTGATGATAAACGACACGCTTGCTCATGACAGCACAGTGCCATCAGCGTTGGGCTCTGCATTGTCACTTCAAGATATAATGAATCGCTTTCCTTAATAATTTACATGGAAACATTAACCTTCAAACCAGAACACAAAAGTGCTTGCACTTTCTATTAGACGGCAATGTGGTGGTAGCACCGAACAGTCGCCATTGATTGAGTTATCTTGATTGACCTTTAATTTTAGTTGGTACTGAATCATTGACTTGACGTACTAGTGTTTGACTTTTTATTAATTGACGTTTTTTTTGCCAAAAAACTGTAAACTAAATAAAAAAAGTGTTTTATTTATTGAAGTGTTATATCTACCATGATTTTATTATTTCATTACAGCGGCTCGTGGAGGCGATGGCACCGCGTTCTGCTCGGTCATTCCGTCAAGAGTTCAACATGCAAGATGTTGCAACTACCGAGCACACCTACACTACCTATACAACTGAAAAGTAAGTGTAGACGTTAAGATTTAGCTCAGTCAAATAAGATGTTATATTCCAAAACGTAATACGCTGTCTGTAAATGTTAAAATGTAAATTTCCATGTTAAAATGTATTCTTACTTGAAACAGATATGTGAAAACGTCACATTCAACGGAAATAGACGGTCACGGACAAGTCAAATCAATGGCCAATGGCAAATTAAGTTCTCCCACATATGCCACAAAACCTGTGAGCACAGAAGAAGACAGGCCCGATGTCAGAAAACTAAAACGGGTGCACAAAATGTATGAGGGGCCAAATATAATAGAATCCCGAGGTATAATTCACCCGGAAACGCGGGAAATTTTGACTGTCGGTCAAGCTATTAGCATGAGAATCCTCGATGTGCGAACAGGAAGGCTTTTGTCCTCCCCTGAAACGAGACAGACCATGACAATTGAGCAGGCGGCGAAAGAAGGCCTCATCGATCCAAAACTTGCCGCAAGATTAACAGGACCCTGTGGAATGACTGAAGATGGAAATGAAGTAACTCTTCTAGAAGCCATACAACGAGAGCTTTATGATGCTGAACAAGGACTGACCGATCCAGCTGAAAAAAGAATAAAGGTAACTGTCGGAGACGAGAAACCTACCACACAAGGAATGAGTATTTCGGACGCTTTAAATCGTGGTCAAGTTGATTTACAAAGAGGTCTTTACAGATTACCTAATGGCAGCTATATAACAATCGCTGAAGCTTATCAACGAGGTTATTTGATTTATAACGAGATCATCAAAATTAAATCAAGCGCTTTGTCTCTTTCTGATGCAATCAGTCAAGATCTAGTAGACAACAACGGTTGGATTTTGGACAGAAATTCGGGGGATAGATTCCAATTAGATGTAGCCATCAAAAATGAGTTAATAAATACCGATTTTAGAGAAGTAGTCGATCCCAAGAACGACACAAAAATAACGCTTGCTGAAGCAATAGAGAGAAATATTATTAATACAAAACATTCGAAGTATGTTCATAATGTAACCAAAGAAAAATTAAGCTTCAAAGAAGCGGCAAGCAAACGCTTTATTTGCAAACCTATGACTCTAAAAGACGTCTGTGATAATAATTTGATGACTAATGATGGTAAAATTTTGTCACCCGTTGGTAGAACGCCGCTTAATATTTTAGAAGCTATTTCCGCAGGGGTTCTTGATAGCGATAATGTGAAATGTATTACTGACACCACTACTGGACAACTTTTAACTTTGTCGGAAGCTTTAGGTGCTCGAATTATTTTAACCGACAACAGATTCCGTGATAATTTAACGGGTGAACTTTGTACTATACCTGAAGCAGTAGATCGAGGTTTAATTACGTCTGTTTCACAAAGATCAATTTTTGACATTGATGGATTTAGAGACCCTAAAACTGGCGAATTTGTTTCGTTTAATAATGCATTAAGTAAGGGTAATCTGAAATATGTTAACGGTGAAACATTTTTAAAATCGGAAAGTGGTGATTTTGTTTTCCTGGAAGACTGCACTAAAGTTTCCATTGTACGGCCAGAAGTTTTAGAAATGTTTAGTCGTAAAATAGGTATTTTCGAAAACGGTAAGGAACTCTCTGTTCTAGATGCGGTCTTCAAAAATATTTTGGATCCCAAAACAGGAAATCTAGTTGACGTAAATAGTAAAAAGCCAATTCCGTTTAATAAAGCAGTAGAGATTAATATGATAACACCTGAAGGAGCAGCCTTATTAAATTCCCTTTTAAATATTACTCTTACTCTGCAAACAGTTACCAAGACTGTCAAACGATACGTCACGGTGACAAATACTAACGCTTCCCGTAGGTCGGAGACTATAATAACATTTGCGGAAGCTATTCAACGCGGTCTCATTGATGAAACAACTCAGACTTTCACTGATCCCACTACTGGTACAGTATTTCCTATTCAACAAGCACTTGATGAAGGTTTATTAGGTGTAGAAAAGAATGAACCTCGAATAGCCCGTCTTTCGGATCGAGTAAGTAATAAAGATTTAGTACCTGGTCAGGTCGTTGAGTTAAAAATTACAAAAAAATCTTTTATTAAAGATCTTCCTCCTAGCCCCGAAAGTAAATTACACAGCGATACTAAGCCTGAAACACTTAAAAGCCCAGATTACAAAGTAAGGGACTTGCAACCACGCCAAGACATAACCCATGAAATAAAAACAGTAACTTCTAAGTCCCCATCGTCCGATCAATCAGTAACTTCATTGACCATTAAAAAGAATACAATTGAGCTGCCAAATGATGGTTGGTTGCTTGAGGAAGCCATTAAACAAAATCTCTTCGATCCCTCTTCTGGTGTCTTTATAATTCCAGGTACAGATAGAATTTTAAATTTGCAGGAGGCTATAAAACTTAACATAATTAATCCTAAATCTGCTAATGTAATAGATTCTAAAACTAAACAACAGGTTCCTTTATACAAAGCGGTTGAATTAAACATTCTTGATTCGACAGGTCGTTATAAATATTCTACAGAAATTTTGACAATGAAAGAAGCAATTGAGCAAAAATTAATCTTATTTGTTCAATTGACATCATCAACATCTGTCCAAAAAGTTATTACGATTACGTCTGTAGCGGGTATGCCTGATAAGATGGAGATTTCTGAAGTTGAGCAACAAAGTGCTATTGATGATCACTCTGCTTTAGAACCAGTGCAAGTAATACCCGGAGTTATATTTGATCCTTCAACGGCATTGATTATTTCAACTACTTCTGGAGTGTCTGATACTATTTTAGAAGCTGTAGAACGAGGTGTGGTTGCTTCAAACTCTGTAAAGGTTTTAGACCCACGTACACAAGAAAGAATATCTATAAAGCAAGCTATGGAACGAGGAATAGTTGACAAAAAAACAGGGGAATACAAAGATTCATCTGGTAAAAAAATAAGTTTGTCAGATGCGACTAAAGTTGGTTTAGTGGCTGTGATAGGCGCCCCGTTAGTTGCGGCTTCTAAAGTTATCCAGGTTGTAAAAAACACTATGGTAGTAGATCCTAACACAGGGGAAAATCTCCCTATGGAGGTTGCCTATGAAAGAGGTCTTGTTGATAGTGTGACATATAAAAAATATGAAGACTCCATTAAGGAAAAGTTATCCGATAAAATATTTTCTTCTAGTTATGATGATCCCTTAACGGTGACTGAAGTTTTCGAAAGAGGTGTTGTCGATCAAAATATGCAAGAAAAAACTGAAACATCGTCTGTAAAAACAACGTCTACAATATCACAAATTATCACAACAATGGTTATAGACCCCAAAACTGGTAAAGAACTTTCGATAACGGATGCATATGAAAAAGGTTTAGTAGATCCAGTAACATATTCGAAATATGAAGAAACTACCAAAAATATGTCACCAGAAAAAGTATTTAAATCGAAAGATAAGGATACCTTTTTGGATTTGAACAAAAAACTATTTTCTGCCGGGACTAATAAACCAATCTCTGTTGGTGCTGCTGTCTCTGAAGGATTTATAACTGTTGAATCTATACAAAACAGTCTATTAGCTGATACGGCTGTTAAAAGTTACCGGCCTGATAAACCAGTGAACTCTCAGCCAACAGAAGTAATACAAATAGAAAAACGCCTATCTAAAGAAAAACCTAAATATAACATAAAGGTTTCAAAAGAAAATAAAACAGAAGTTGTTGAGTCTAAACCAATCATATTATCAAAACTTAGAAAACGCGTTATAACCCCTTCAGAAGCTATTGAAAAAGGTATTATAGATCAAGAGACAGCAAATCTATTAAATACTGTTAAGGTATATAAAGATGAAAAAGGCATGCCCATAACATTAAAAAAAGCAATTGAAATAGGACTTGTTGATGGGAACAAAGGAAAACTTTTAGATCCCATAAATGGTGATCCGCTTTCAATAAACGAAGCAATTAAAAGAGGTGTTTTAGATGAAGAGTGTCAAGATGAGATTTTAATACCCATTGCCAAGAGTTTAACGATATCAGAAATAATGCAACAAGGTTTATGGGATCCGACTTGTGAGAAGATATTGCATCCCGAAAATGGCACGCATTTGACCCTAAGAGAAGCTATCATCTGTGACATTGTTGATCCACGATCTTTAGTAACGATATCTCCTGGTAAATGCATAACACTTGAAGAAGCTATTGAAAGAAATTTAATTGACGGCGACAAAAACACTGTTCGAACTGAAAGTGGTGTTTTAGATATAGTTACGGCGGTAAATGCTAACCTTTTCCCTGAGCCTAGTAATAAATCGTTTGAAAACGTTCCACCAGCGGCCATGACTCTTTCAGTGGCAATAAAAAGAGGTCTTATTAATTCTACAAAAGGTGAAATGAAGCACCCTATAACTGGTGAAATTATCTCATTGGATGAAGCCGTAGACAAGGATTTATTAATGGGTATCCCATACCCGCAATCATCTAACACTATTTCGCTTAAAGAAGCAATCGAAAAAGGCAACGTAGATCTGGCGAATTCCACTTTTATTAATCCGGAAACTAATGAAATAATTACTGTAGATAAAGCAATGGAACAAGGTTTCTTGGCTATAAAGCGTGATCCAGAAATTTTGGATAGAACTGGTGTAATAACAACTATAACTGAAACATTTACTTCCCAGCATACAGTGACAACTAAAATGGTTGAGCTTCTTGCAGATTATGTATTACTTAGCGCTAGTCAAGTACAGAACACAAAGACTGGTGAAGTAATATCCATTGACGAAGCGCGAATGAAGGGTATAATAAGAGATGAACAAATAAATAAGGAGCAATTCTTAATAAATGATTCTAGTATAAGTTTTAACGATGCCCTAATGTTAGGTTATATAGATTTGAAGAATGGAACATTTACTCACCCAAATACTAGAGAAGTCTCATCCGTTACGGAAGCAGTCAATAGTGGTATCCTTATTACTGAAATTCAATCTACAGACGAACCCAAAACTATAACAAAAGATTTAGAAATGCTCGATCTTAATGAAGCCTTTGATATTTTGTTTGATGAAAAATCACAGAAATTTAGGGATCCAAAATCGCCTAATAAAGTCTTAACCTTCAAAGAAGCTTTAGAGAATAAAGTTATAAATCCTGATTCTGTAATTTACGAAGTTGGATCAGATAGACCTTTGACCTTGCAAGAAGCCGTTGAAACAGGCGTTTTGGATAAGAAAAGTGGAAAAATAAAAGAACCTGAGTCAGGGAAATCATTAGATGTTAAAAAAGCAGCAAAACTAGGTCTCCTCGCTGTCGTCGCTGCACCTGTCCTTGCTGGTATGGCAGTAGTTCAAGGAGCTAAAGCGGTTAAAAATAAAGTCATGTCACCGAAGCAAAAAGATGTTACGTCTACAACTATTAGTAATGTCTCACTAGAAAAAGATAAAAATCAAAAGAAATACGAATCAACTTTAAGTAAGGAAGATAATACTGAGGGAACTTTCACAGATAAAAGTAACGAAATTAAACGTATTTTGAGGGATGAACGAGTCCCAAATCAAGTGAAAACTAAGCTCGATGTAAGTGATGTAAATGTTTCTTCGACACAGGTATCTGAAAATAAACCAATTTCTTTAGAAACTTTGTCTAAATCATCAGTAGAGAATAAAAACGCAACTATAAAGAAAGATATATTACCTATTAATGTAAATAAACCGGAATATAAAGAGGGTAAAAGGATTACAGAGGTTGTGTCTAAAGAAAGTATTTCACAACATAGTAACATAGATGTAGGGCAAATAGGCGTGAGTTATTCAAGAAACGAACCTTCTGATAAAGACAGCAGTGATGAAAATATTGATCAAGCCTCTCAGGATATTCGTAAAATTTCCAACAGTGAAGAGATTACTCTTAGTAAAGTTATAGTTTCTTCTAAACCAACAGAACATACAAGTGAGCATAGCAGCACTGTAATTACAAAAACTTCTAAAACCACAACAATGGAAGTGACTCAGAGTCAATCTACTTCTTACCAAGTTACTGAAACGGTATGCATACCTTCTAATACTAAAAAGACCTTCGATGATCACCATGTAGAAATTACTGAAATAGTAGACCAAACTGATAGAGTTGTAGATGAAATAACCGAAGTTGGAGTAAATATCCAAGATATACCAAAACTAGATTTAACTTCTATACGTAGTGAAGAACATAGAGGAACTCCCGACGACATTAGCTATGAGCCAGTTTTCAATGTTGAGGGATTTGAAATTGAAGAAAATGAACAAGAAATAGGTGAAGCGCAAATTGAAAAACTAAACAAACCTCTAAAGGAAACGAAAACTCCCGGTAATGATTCTAAACCAAAGATTATAATTTCGACGTCTACTGATATTGTGGACATTCCTAAAGCTCTTCAAGACGGAGCAATTCCTCTGGAATCGATCAAAATAATAGATCCAGTAACTGGCAATGAAATGACAGTCGAACATGCTTTGGACAGTGGTATCGTTGATCAAGAAATAAGTGAATTACTAACGGCTAATGTTAGCTCAAAACCTCAAAATGAATCTTTAACTGAAAAAGATCTTAAAACTAAACTTGGTAAAGCTGTCAAACTTGGTTTAGTTGCTGTAGTAGGAGCACCAATAATGGCGGCTTCCAAAATGATTGACGTTGTCAAGAGTTCGGTAAAACAAGATGATAATATTATTTCTTCAGAAATGACAAACAAAGAAGATTCAATTTTGTCAGGTAATTCTGCGAAACCGATACAAGATTTTGCAAAATCCTCTACAAAATTAGGCTCAGTAAATGATAAGATACCTGGTTTAGATAATAGTGGACCAGAAAATACTGATGTTATTTTCAAAAAAAGTGATTTAACTAAAATTCAGAAACTAGAACCATCGGTAATTAGCGCTCCCCATGTCACTGATATAGTAGAAAGTAAATTATTAACTACTGATTCGACACAACGTCCATTTTCAGACGCAAAAACTATTTCAGCTAAACTTATTGATGCTGAAAAGCAACCATTAAGAGATATTGATGAAATAACAGAACATAATTTAACAAGAGAGAAAACAGAACCTATTAAGGCACTTTGTGAAAACATTCCCTTAACTGATGCAATTGCGGAAGGAAGAATAGAACCTAAAGTATGTAGAGTAATCGTAAATGGCATTGAATCACCGCTCACTGTTCAAGATGCACTAGAGCAAGAGCAGCTTAGCCGGTTTACACCAGTTGATGTTATTTCTAAAAACTGCGTGGTTGTAAAAGAATTTAGGTCTAAATACAGTATAGCAATCTCACATAAATTAACTCCTGAAGAACTATCTGAAATGGGAGTTTACGACATTGAAAAACAAATATTCTTGAACCCTGAAACTGGAACTAAAATCACTTTTGAAGAATTGGTTTACGGTCTACACGTTTTTGACCCAGCAACAATGTTAGTAAAGGATTTAGGTTCGAAATCTGATAACTACATACCTTTTGACGAAGCAATTGCAAGACCTATTATTGATAAAACTACAGGTCATATGGTAAATCCTAAAACTGGGAAACGTGTTTCGTTTTGGGAATGTGTGCAAATAGGTTGGATAGTTGAGCAGCCAGAAGACGTTTCAATTGCAGAACAGACTACTATTGAATCTGCTTTTGAAAAAGGATTATATAACCCAAAAACTGGTGAGATAAGGGATATAAACACTGGCAAATTATTGCCAATTGGGGCAGCAATTGAAAAACGTTTAGTTGATCATGAATCGCTATTGGTAAAATTACCTCATTCGAATGAGTGTGTTGCTTTATCAGATGCAATAGATCAGGGTATTGTTAAAATACATGAAGGCATACTTACGATTATTGAAACACAAGAAACAATTGAGGTTTCTGTTGCAATACAAAGAGGGTTTATAACAATAACACGACGTCCAATTTCAATTGAAGCCGCCATTATTAAAGATATGTATGAACCTACAACAGGCAAATTCAAAGATCGTGTTACAGAACAGTTTGTCTCTGTTGAAGACGCGGTTGATAGAAATATTGTTCATCCTACTATATCTGAAATAAAGGATACCGCATTAGAAAAGTTCATTCCACTTTCTGAAGCCTTAGATTCTAAACTTGTAGATCCAGAAACAGGAAAATATAATGATAAAAAGACTGGTAAAGTAATTCCCTTGGACGATGCCCTAAAAAAAGGATTAATAGCAACAAGAGACATTACGTTCTCGTTATTTGATATTATTGACTTAGGTTATTACTCACCAGATTCCGGGCAAGTTCTAGATCCAAAATCAGGTCAAACAGTAACTCTTAAAGAGGCTATAGAAAATAAATTAATTGATCCATCAGATGTTAAAATTAAAGATGATAAATTAGAATCTGTTGTACCGTTCAAGCAGGCTGTATCTTCTGGTCTATTAGATTTAAAACAAGGAATAATTACCAGTCCTTCTGCTAATCTTAAAGATGCATGCGAGAAAGGCTATTTACTTAGTGATAAAAAGCCGATGTCGCTACAAGAAGGATTAGTCCAAGGCTTTTATGACCCAGACACAGGTCTCTTAACCATTAACAATGACACGATGACATTAGATGATGCTATCAAAATTGGTAATATTAATCCTGAGGCATTAACTGTTAGGGATTCCATTTCTGGGGAAATTATAACGTTATCTACCGCCATCAAAGAAGGAATTATAGATTCGAAGGAGGGAAAAGTTACTGATCCTATACAAGGAGATAAGATATCACTTACTGATGCTTCAGAACGTGGATTAATTGTTCCTGCTAAACGCAAACTCAGTTTACCAGAAGCCGTATTTAAAGGGTTCTATGATCCGAAAACTGGGAAGTTTTCTCATCCCCATATGAAAGATAAAATACCGACTGATAGAGCTATTAAAAAACGTATGTTAGATCCACAATCAACATTAGTACATCTCGGAGGGAAAGTAATACCATTTGAATTCGCTGTCGATAAAGGTATTGTGGATGGTAGAACAGGTACCATTCTACTTGGTGATGAAAGAATAGATTTTAGGGAAGCTTTTGAAAGAGGAATCTTAGTTGAGGTTCGCAAACCAATGTCTCTAATCGAAGCTCTTGAAAAGGGGGTTTATAATGAAATAACGGGACTTTTCATGGATCCTCAAAGCGGCAAGAAATATACTTTAGCGGAAGCGATCAAAATGAACCTAATAGACCCACATTCTGTGCATATACAGGATAACAGGTTAGGTAAGTGGGATAAGATAACGCTAAGTGAGTCTATGGAAACTGGCGTTATTGATAATAGGTCGGGCAAAATAATCAATATCAATAACGAAAATGAAGAGATAAGTCTTCGTAAAGCATTCGAAATTGGTTTGCTTGTAGACAGTAAAGCACCTATAAGTCTTCAACGAGCTTTACACCAGGGCTTGTACGACGATAGTACTGGAAAATTTATTGAGCCGGTTACGGGTCGTAAAATCACACTACATGAAGCATTACGAAGATCAATTATAAGTTCAAAATATCTCTGCTATTTTGACAAAAAGTCTGAGAAACCTTTGACATTAGCAGACTGTTGTCGAAGCGAAATTGTAGATAGACGAAGCGGAAAATTTGTTGAACCTGGCTCCGACGTCCAAATACCTTTATCGGAAGCGATGAGTTTAGGTCTAATCGTTGACATCGAAAGCGCAGGCTTTAGTTTATACGAAACATTAGCAATGAATATGTATAACATCACGGAATTAATCTTTGTGCATCCAGTCACAGAAAGAAAGATTTCTTTGAAATCAGCTATTGCCGAAGAACTCATCAATCCCGAAATGTCTATTGTTAAAAACATTCCTTCAAGCAAATATATCAAATTAACTGAAGCAATTCAGACAGGAATTATAGATGAAACTAATAGTGTTTATGTTTTACCCAACGGAAACTCAATTAATTTATTAGATGCTAAACATCGAGGCCTCATAGTAAATTCTAAGAAAAATCTTAGTTTAGAAGAAGTAATTAAGAACGGTTTGTTTAGATCCGATAACGGTAAAATAGTCGATCCTAATACAAATGAATTTATTGACATCAATAAGGCTATTGAAATTAATCTTGTTAATCCCGAATTAACCATTGTTAAGGACAGTTTTACAAATAAATTTAAACCATTGCTTTCTGCAATACAACACGGTGATGTAGATGTTACTAAAGGTAGAGTTTTAGATACTAAGGCAAAGAAAACATTTAGCTTAGATATTGCTTTTGATAAAGGTCTGCTTGTAACTGTAGTTCAACCCTTGACTTCACAAACTGTAACGAAACGTGTTGTAGTGGATAATACAGCTTTAAATGAGCCGGTGCTTAGAGAGTTTACTTTAGATGAAGCTATAAAATATGAATTCATAGACCCTGAGACAGCATTAATCAAAGATCCCCATAAAAATAAATACATTCCATTAAAATTAGGTATTACTGAAGGTGTTATCGATAAAAATGTTAAAGGTTCGTTTGATACACAAACTGGAAGATCGCGTACGTTATGTTTTGCATTTGAAAATGGTTTGATTGTATACGTTCGAGAACCTCTCACGTTTGAGCAAGCGTTGGAAAACGGTCATCTAGATCTCAATACTGCTCGATTTACTGATCCAGAATCTAAATTAGTTTTAACAGTAAAAGACGCAGCCACATTGGGCTATATTGATTCAGACACAGCGCTTATAAAAGACAATCTCAAAAAGCGATTGGTTAAATTGCCTGAAGCGTTCCGAAAAGGATTAATGGACGCTGAAAAGGGTAACATATTGGACACTGAAACTTCCAAACTAAACACTTTGTCGGTGGCTATCGAAAGTGGCCTTCTCATGACTCCCAAGAAGAGCTTTAGCTTGATAGAAACATTGAATTTCGGTATTTACAATCCGACAACAGGAGCGTTAAATGACCCATTCATAACAACTAGTGTAATGGATAGAAAGAGACTGACCTTAGGAGAAGCGATCCAACAAGGAATTGTGGATCCATCTAGTACCGTAGTGAAAGAACCAGAATCGGGTAAAATTTGGCCATTGACTCAAGCTATAGAGCAACAGTTGATTAATCCAGTCGAAGGCAGGCTAATAACAGATCCGAAGAAGGGCATTAGCCTCGATTTAGTCAAGGCGCTAAAGAAGGGCTACTTGCTGCCGGCAGAAACAAGGGTAAGTTTTTATCATTTAATACAATTCTTGTGCTTTTATCAAGCAATGGTGTTGCTTTAACTTCCCTTTTTCTCCTACTCGTAGACGGTTGTTTATCCTACCTTAAGCGTTTGGCTTAAATATTGGCATGGCAAGACACTAACAAGACCTATAGTGTCGAAGGTTTTAAGGCAATTTTAGTGTGGTTTACTTATACTGTACAACGCATTTCAATTAGTTACTTTCGTTAGCATAAGTTCATTTTATTACTGAATTAAATTTAAAAAAAAGTAGTCACGAGCACATCAAACACCAATATTTTTCTACAATAAAGTTGAAGGTTGAAATGGCAGCATGTTAACGAACAACTGAACAGTTCTGTAATTTCGATCTTTACCTAGCTTTTAGAGCATTTATAGACTAAGCAGTAAGTTTTTTATTTTTATAAGTATAAGATAAATTGTCTTGTGTCGTCTTTAGTTGCTTAAGTTTAGGCAAAACTGCTCATACAATTACCAATTTTTAACTATGAAACACGAAGTGTTCATGTATATTATTTTTAGTGTAATCTTTTAGACTTCATTTATATATAAAACAGAAATAAGATTTTGAAAGATGATAAATATCAATTTATGTCAAGAACAATTTGAAAAAGAAAAATAAAATGAAATGAAATTGGTAATTGCATTTGAGATGAATACCGCCTATACACATAGTAATAAGGCTCGATGTATGTTGTTTTTTATTTCCAGCCGTTGCCTGCGATGCTAGAGCCCTTTTGAGCTAAATCGTGAATGCTTGCCTTTGAGGGATCATATTAACGACGATACGAACCATCACCGTTTCGCCAAATATCTAACCCCATGTTCACTTTGTGCTAAAAATTCGAAGCGATCGACCGGGTCAGCGATACCCGACTCGATCAATATTTCGCTTAATTATGTCCGCTTCATCATTTAAAAAACCAGCGAAATATGACTGCTGGCCAGAGATCTCTGTCTCTTGTATTGGTTTTCAAATTTTTCATTTTTATTTTTTCCTTATTTTTATATTTTTTAAATTTATCCAAATATGTTCCGATATACTCATTCCTTGGGACCGTCGGCACACACGTTTGGAATGCATGATCGGTGCTAAGCTATCGTGATGTCGTTTTAAAGGCGGTTCATGTCGAATCAACATTCACAAATATTCACGATATGGTAAAACACCACGAACACAAACACGGAAGGTAGTATTTCTGATTCATATTCGTCTTTTTATAAATACCTATTTTTGCTCTGTGAGATTTTATTTCGACAATATTTTCAAACATTATCCTTATCATACATCCATCCTTTTGTTATACAGATTTGATACTTAAGCACGCATTTATATTTCGAAATAAAATCTCATTACGCATGTAGTTTCAATGTACATTCGTTACAATTTAATTTAATTCAAATTCATTTATGTACATATATACTTATTTAAATACCTTCGATTTACCTCCTATAATTCTTCAACTGTACCACAAAATACGTTTTATTTCAAAGTTTCAGATATCTCAAAAGGTATATTTTTGTTTACTTTTTTTTATAATGTTCTCTATACTTTTTTTTGTTAACAATTAACTCTTACCTTTAATATTAATCCGATGTTCATATCATTGTGAAATACGAAGCTTTTATCTGTTGTATTCAATAAATGGTGCTATGTGATTTCGACGAAATATAAAGACTTTTAGTCGGATTTATTTAGCGTCATTTGTGTGTCGATGCTTGCATGAGCCGCTTATTTTGCACGTTTCTGGTATCCGTTGTACGCAACAATTCGACTGGTTGTGCCTCGTCATCTTCACGCTATTGTGAACTAGCTTTATGTTTCATTCTCTCCCCTCGTCCGTGTGGATTGTTATCTTCGCTTTAGTGTAGTAATACTTTCGTCTCTAGTTGTAAGACCTTGTATAAATTTCACTTTGATGACACGAAATGATTTTCATATGACGGTGCACTGATAGAATACACATAGAAGCGTAAATAATTTCGATATGTACAGACTGACAGCACTGCAAATGTAGTTAGTCGCGTTGTAAAATAGCCAAGTAGCTATAGAAGTGAATGCACACGTCAATTATGAAATTTCCGTTTCAATGCCAAGTACGTCGGAGTAATTGATTTTTTTTAACATCCAGCAAGCAGTTGAGGAGAAGTACAGGCTATGCGATGATACTCTGTCTAAGTTGCTGGAGTGGATCGCCGCCGTGGAAGAAAAATTGGCAAATCAGGAACCGGTAAAGGAGAACATGGACGAACTCCGTAACCAGATTAACCTTCTCAAGGTGAGACACCTAACGCTGTTACTTAATTTTTTATTAAACTTAATGACAAGGTTTTTTGTTTACGAAATAAATTGACAAGACGAGCAAGTCGTCCGCCTGATGGTAAGCGTCATCCCTGCACATAGTAACACAGTATCACACAGCGTGCTTGGCTCTGTGCTGCGCTCGTCACGCAGATATGTAAGATGGTCTAACTCTTTGCCCTGTAATTACGCTGGCATCATTGTCCTTCAAACTGGAACACAGTAGTTCTTTTATTATTTTACTTCCGACCTTTGAGTGAAGTAACTGAAACAGGACTCTTAATGAAAGCGGCGTAATTGCATGCCTATTGTTGTAAATGGTCGGTGGTTTGCATTTAATATTACAGAAATCATATTTCACGTTTAAAACTGCTCTATGTGGAAAACAATGAAAAATTTTTCGATCCTCTGACACATACTTTCATATGTAACTTATTATCTGTTGCAGATGATTAAGGATGAACTAGATAGTCATCAACGCCAGGTATCAGCTTGCGCCGATCAGGCCAAACAGCTCCTCGTTTCTGGAAGTGACGTTCTGGCACCTCATGAGGTAAATTGATACAATTCTTCGTTTAGCGCCATCTAGCGGTGCCTCGGAGAAGTCGATACAAAACTAGCTTCAAACTTTTCGGAATCGGTCGGAAGTGGATTATTATATTTTATGTTTAATTTCCGCAACAGGTCGCAGCCCTAGAGCGTGGGGTGCGTCAACTGAAACAAAGATACGACAGGTGCACGGAAAGATGCGAGAAGATGCTGCGCAAACTAACCGCCGCCAGAGACGAACTTGGCAAATTCGCGTATGTCGCTATTTTTGTTATTTCAAGCTTATCAACATATAGGGCTAACAGGACAGTTTCTTCCTTTTGTAATCATAACACCTCCAAAATGTTGTAAAGTACGATCAATTGTTTACAATGTAAAATGAATCATGGAAAGCAAGTAAATGAGATAGTAATGCATGTTTTTTTTTTGCTTAATTTTGTTTTAGGTTGTGTACATGAATGTACATATGTTTAAAGTTTATAGCTCAGGAAGTTAGTTACCATGGTGATAGATTTTGAATACTTTTGCTAATTACCTTCTATATTTGCAGTAACGAGCTGAACGCATTCGAGAGTTGGATGGACGGTGCATACCGTAATCTCGAGGACAAGGAAGCAGCGCTCTCCAACTTGGACAATCTGCCCACACACAGCGACGAAGTGCGCGAGTTCGTGTCTGACGTCATCGCCCACCAAGCGGACCTGAGGTTTATTACGATGGCCGCCCAGAAGTTCATCGACGAGAGCAAGGTGCGTATGTCTTATAAGTGGTGGTAGTAATGACTTATAAAATGGTATGACTTTGGGACAGTACCACTGCATTGCCAGTTATTCTGCAGCCAAGCAGTAGTGTGTAAGCA
>DWGO01000068.1:0-16534 GCA_018247635.1 Eurytides dolicaon deicoon
ATGGGCAGAGGCGATCCTATGTAAAACTACATTGGATCGCCGAACCCGTGGAAATGCTAAGTTTCCACGAGTTGGATAGACCTCACGACCTGCGAGGTTACGCATGAGTACATGCTTGTCTGATAATTATAGGGGATTGTCGGTTAAGGGCCGTCGAGGTCCGGTTAACGGACATAGACCGCGGCGGCCGTCGACTGTTTATGTTATTCGGAAGTTGGGGGCGGTTAGAACCGCCCCGGAACCCGGGTGAATCGAGTGTACGCGGTGTGGTTGTGTCGCCGTGCTCGAAAGCGATTTCTCCCGTGATTGTTGGTCTAGTTGTTTCCCTACTTTGTTGTGTAGTGTGCCGGCGGGGTCCGCGGCGGCGGGTCCGGAGTTCTTGCGAGGTTAGTACTGTTACTGCTCCTGAATGGGTGGGTTCGATTCCCACCCCGAACAAAATATTTGTGTGATGAGAAGTATTAGGTGTGTCTGGCTGTTAACTATTTATATAAGTATGCATTTAAATATATATAACAGTGGTCTGATTACCGGAGTACAGACAGGACAGACATGTCCGTGTGTGAGACGTCGCTTGATATTTTTTAGATAAACATATACTTTATTTCAATTGAGCATTATAATCTCCCTTGACCCTAGGTAGAACATCGTGGGGATTTTAATCGGTGCACTTAACCCATCCTTGCTCCCGCGATAGCGATTATGCGTACGCATTTCATCAATAAAAAAGGAGGGCATCACAGAGTGATCACTCAATTGACGAGTCCGTTTAATGCACGAAACATACGTGGGGTAGTCATTCTAAATGTCCAAACTAATTACTTCCACGCCATCTAGTTGTAGCTTGGAATCTCTTGCAGAGTCCGACTGGGGCGATACCACTGCATTGCCAGATATTCCGCCGCCAAGCAGTAGTGTGTAAGCACTACTGCGTTCCGGTTTTAAGAGCAATAATACCTGCCAAATTACCGGGCAAAGAGACCTTGACCATCTATTATCTCAAGCACGCTCTGTGTGGTACTGTGTTGTTAAACGCGTGACGCTTACCATCAGGCTTGCTCGTCTCGTCATTTTATCTCGTAAAAAATCTGTCTGTTACTGCCTCTACGCTTGATTTCAATCCGGTGTGTCTGACATCCATCCCCCTGGGATAAGACTATAGAAAGTGTCTTTACGTGTCTGTATGCACAAACAGTGGGTTCAACACAAAACTCATATCATTGCAAACGCTTTCAGGTCACTAGTGTGGAAGTGGTGGAAGCATGCATCCGTCGAATTAAAGAAGTTAACCCAGTGGTGAATTGTTTTGTTGAGGACCGTTTTACTTTAGCTTTGAAAGAGGCACAAAAGGCTGATGACCTCGTACGCAATGGAGCGATGACAGAGGCCCAGTTAGCCGAAGAGAAACCCTTTCTAGGCGTTCCTTTTACAACAAAAGACAGTGTAGCAGTGAAAGGTACGGAGTAAAATAACAACTTAAGTGACAACTCTGTCATATATTCATTCTATAAAACATTTAAAGAAGTTCTTGATTTTTTACGAGATAAAGTGACGAGACAAGCAAGTCGTGCGCCTGATGGTAAGCGTCAAACCGTAACACAGTAGTGCTTAGACGTACTGCTTGGCGGCAGAATATCTGGCACTGAATTAGTACCGCCCCAGTCGGACTCTGCAAGAGTCATATAACTTAGAAAACTGATTCAATTCAAAGAATCTTGATACAATTTTTAATCGGACTCTAAAAGTCCTATTCCTGAGAGCACTGAGAAAATTACATTTATTATTTATTATTATATTCAATAAACTTTAGTAATATTAGAGAACAAAGTAAAGATAAAATTAAGGGTAGAAAATAAAAACAAAGAAATAAGAAGAGTAACTCTAATTTTTCTAGGTATTTTATCTCAAGATATTAAAAAAAACTGTATCGTGTCCTTAGGGATGCAAAAAATATAAATTGATAAATCATAGTATTCATTATAATAATAATCAATTACACGGGAGATTTTTGGCGAGCAAGAGTTTGCCCAGACATATGTATACAGGTGCACACAAATTCATCTTTTATTGTAATAGCCCGATTGGACGGACAGCTAACACGACCGAAGAGAGATCAGATGGAAGACGGTGACATTATACCAACGTCACAGATTCCTTGTAGATTGACCACCATGACTGAAATCGGTGGAGACGACACTATAAAAGATGTTTGCATCAATATGTGTGGCGGAGTCTTGTAAACGGAAAACTACTTGTATATGACGATACCGGGAATGCCGCGGGGCTAGCGGCCAGTGTCGATGTTAGAATGACGCAAGCCTAAGGAAAAAAAAAACACTTCTAATGTGAGGGAAAAATTCATTCATTCGAGAGAAATTGATTGCTTGCACCGGCCATTTTTTTATTATTCCGAATAAAATTATACATTTCTATAGTATAGTGGCAGAGAACAAAGAAAATTTTAATGTAACAACAAAGTAACAACATAAGGAACTGTTTTAAAATATACCTCTATAACAATGGCTTTTGCTAAGGGTATCGTACCCATAGTAGTTGAAATAAAGAAAAGTCTTACATACAATTGAAGTAAAAATATTTAATTTTACATTTCTTTGATCTCAAACCTATTTGTATACTTTTTAGGTATGCGCCACACATCTGGCCTTGTATTACGCAAGGACCTAATCGCAGAAAAAGATGCTGACGTCATTTGGCTATTACGTGAGAAAGGAGCGATCGTTCTTGGAACCACAAACGTTCCTGAGCTCTGCATGTGGTAACTTAAATTTAAATATATACATACTTTATAAAATGTTTATTAAAATAATGTTAATTATAAAAAATAACCATTATCTATATATGAGATTGCCCCATAACTTTCTTCCGCACACTATAAGCAAATTTAAGTGGCTGTGTTTATATAAACATGCAGGCGTTTATGGCATCGGTTTCAGTCGCCCCAGAGCTCTTTCAAAGTACGTTGGTGTCAAAGTCTCCAAGAGAGCCAAAAGAAGCAGTAGCGGCGTATTATGCTTCATTGCTTTAAAAATGCAATAGCGGAAAGGACTGCAGACGAGATTAGCACCGTTTACGGGGGCGGTACTACGAATATTAGGACCGTTCGCAATTGGTTTAAAAAATTTAGAGCTGGCAATTTGGAGTTGAAAGATGAAGACCGCAGCGGCCACTCAGCAACGACGAATACGGACATTAAGTAACGGACATACTATAATTAGAGTTGTAATGGCCACTAATATTCCCAAGACAACGATACGTAAGCATTTAATCAAGATGAGATATGCGAATCGATATGAAGTTTGGGTTCCACACCTATTGAGGGAGACCGGCCTTATGAACCGCGTCTCTACGTGCGATTTGCTTCTCCAAGGATATGAAAGGGATCCTTTTTTAAAGAGGCTTGTCACTGGAGACGAGACTTGGATTTTATAGCAAAATGTACATCTAAAACGCACTTGGTCTAAGGAAAATAGACCTTCAACTGTTGCGAGGCCGGGACTTCATCCGAAGAAGGTTCTGTTGTGCATTTGGTGGGATTGGAAAAGTATAGTGTACTACGAGCTCCTTCCTTGGTGATACAGTCAATGCTGACAAATATTGCAAACAACTGGATCAATTGAAAGCCGCCGTAGCAGAAAAACGGCCAGAATTGGCGAACCGACGACGCGTCGTTTTCCATCACGACAACGCAAGACCTCATGTTGCGTTGGCCGTGAGGTAAAAATTATTACATTTTGATTGGGACGTTCTGACTTTTCAAGCAAAATTCATATGATTCATGAGTTGTTCTCCACGCCACTATAAGGTGCTAATGGAAACACTCGATTCGACTGAAGAAATTAGTATGTTCTTTTTAATATCGAAATTGATACTTTAAATCTGAAATGAACAAATGTATGAATTTTGAGCTACAAATGATAGAAAAGGAGGGTACAGCTAGATTAAAAGTGTTTATTAGCCAATATATTATTGTTGTAAGGGTTGCGTTACCCTGTGGATCAAAATCAATAGCTTATATGGCAAACTAAAAGAATTCGTCGAAAATATTTTAAAATATGATATGAATAAAATATTAAAATATTAATTAATAATGACGAAAATTATAAATGTTAATAAATAAACAGGTGGGGGTGTTCAATGAGTAATGAGAATCATAAGGACGCAAATATCTTTTAAATTATTTTACATTATTTTTCAATATAGTCACTTTATAAGAGTATACACTTATTAAGAGTATACAATTATATTATTTCTCTAAACATAACATTTTCTTTAAAAAAAAACTGTACTGCGGCGATCATGACGTTATCATCTTCAAATTTCTTGCCATTGAGGTGCTTTTTAAAGCGAGGAATTATATAAAATTGTTGGGAGTGAAGTCTGGTCAGTGTGGTGGCTGCTCCATCAATTCAAAGCCAGCATCATAGATGGCAGCCATCGCAACTCTTGAATTATGCGCGAGGGTGTTGTCTTGGTGAAACAAAACATCTTTGTAAAGTTTGCTTCGACATTCCTCGTGTATCACGCAATTTTTTTTATTTACTCTGCATATAAATTTCCCATTATAGTGGTTCCATGATCGAGGTATTCGATCATACAATTAATACCACTCCTTGGCTATCCTAGAAAAGCGAGCCCATGACCTTACAGGCGGATTTTTCTTCTCTTCCAAGTCATGGACTATTGTTTAGTTTCTGGGTCGTAACGTTTCATCCATAGTTATAAAACGATCCAAAAATCGGTCCGGATCTTATTGTAATCCAAACACGTTTGTGAAATCCACAGTCGGGTTTTTTTCTGAGCGTTCTGGGCGCGCTGGGATATTTTTTTTGTATAATAGTCAAAGTAAAAAAAATGTATTCAAAATTTTTTGGTTTACAATTTCTTTTTGAGATTCAAAAATTATGTTTTGAATCTCGAAATAGCCTGGAGGCGATCACTCACATCGTTAATTCATTTACCAATAGGAGCTTTCTGGACGTTTTCTGGGATCCTATTGCAAAAACGTATACATTGCCCATAGAAAAAAATTACTGACTTGTTGCAAACGAGTCTTAGAACAAACTTGTTTTTGTTATTAGTATTAATGTTATGCATTTCACTCTTCCTAGGTTTTCCTATTGCTCGTAATGTTTATTGCAAATGTAAATTAACCTGTTCAAGCAAAGATACCGCGCAATTAATTACCGCACGGACTTCAATTTTCTCCATTTTGGACAATTTGTCCCAACAGAAATAAAAAAAAACAACTGCCAAAATTATGTTTTAACTTATCATAATAATTAAATGGGCTATGCCTGCCGGTACTTTTTTATTTCCTTCCTAAAGTATACAAGCTATTATTGTAACAACACATTATAACAACATAAATCAAACTCTAATAAAAAATAATAACAAAAGACTTACATCAACTTCAGCAGTATAAGTAGGTCTATACTGTTTATGCATTTCCATAAATATCTTCAGGCAAACCAATACATTCTCCTCATTTTCAATCTCCATCAGTTTCAACATTAAAATGAGGATGCTCTTGACATATGGCTTTAATGTGTCACTGATAGGTAACCGATGTATCATTTCAAGAATTAATTTTCTAACTTGTTGGATATTGTACTCCGCAATGAAATGTGGCTCACCTTCTTGAAGAATTTTAAGAAAGATTTTGAGGGAGTGGTCAAGAAATTGTGGATATTGTGGTGAACCTAGAATCACCTGTCCGGAAAAATTAAATTATTAGATTCCAATGTAGATAGAACTATAGCCAACAATGGTCTAGCCAAAGCAGGGTAAAATTTATTTTAATGAAATTTGTTACTAATTAATTATATTTACTATTTGTCTTAATTCTTGTCTACAATCAACAGCATCTAACATATTTGATTATTGACTACAAAAGGACTTACTTGTCCCATGTTAGAATCAAATAACTATTTTGAAATATATAATGTACTAGTAATGTTCAAGATGCCTGTATATGGATTTGCAAGTTAGATAATTATATGTACAAATAAATTGAAATATAAAAATTAATACCAACAGCATATAAGAGTTAAAGGAATATGTAAATTTATATCAAAATACATTTATTATACTAATTTATACATACTTCAAAATTTTCGCTGAGTTCTTGTGCAGCTTTGAGTTTAATTTCATCTTTGGCACCGGGATCCGCCAACATAGTAACATAACTTCTATATGTATTCATTTGTGTATGAGGGTCACCAGGACCCCCGGAAGTCATAGCAGCCATCATTTTGTAACAATAATATTTTTTTAATAAGGATAATGTTCATTTATAACTTATGGACCCATAATAAGTTTACTGCAATTTTAAAAGAAGCAAAACATGGTATTTAAATATAAACATTTCTAGGACTACAAAATTTCGACGTTCAATGCTAAGCTAATATACAATGAAGGAATATTAAAATTATTTAATTAACATTGTCTAAAAATTTACACAACAAACTTTTAGTTAAAATTAAAATAAAAGCATGATAGAACAGATAATAAAAACATTAATATTGGTGGCCGTTTACAAAAAAACGTAGTTGACCAACGATGTTGCTTTACGTTGGTGGCATCCGATGCCAACATATCGATCATAGGCACCGAATAATACCAATATATCGATCATAGGCACCGATTAATGCCGAACTTAATCGACAACTACACAACGCTGCCAACGCCAACTACAGGTCAGTCGGCGATTGGCGTTGACATGAAGCTTCGTTGTGTGAACGTTGGCGTCGTTTCTGCTAGCGCGAATAAGACAAAATAATACATCAACAATGAACAAACATCAAAGAAAATGGCGCGAAATTCCGAGACTATTTACTACGAAATTATCATGAACATAGGTAATAAGTGCATGCATTTTAAGAATGAAAAATATTATAAATATTAACTGTAATTTACGTAAACTTCTATAATAATAATCATCATTTATATAGAACATTTTATTGGTAATATTTAATTGTTATATAGAACATTTTATTGGTAACATAAAACTTCCAACTAATGTTTCAGGTATTATTATTAAAAAATATTTTTACATTTTTTAAGTGCAAATTTTTCATATGTTTAATTAAAAAAAAATTATTCTTTATTACTATCAATTATTTTCATTTTATTTATATTTTTATAACTCGTTGAAGGGCATTGGCAGGGAACTTTAACAAACAATTTTTTTATGAAATCGTACAATAATCGTATGCAACTAGTACGCTAGTGTACATCAATGTCGACTACGGGTGACGTTAGTGAAACAACGATACGCGTCGGTGGTGAAAAAAGATCAAGAACATCTCTAAACATTAATCGATTGCACGAAAGAAAAATAATCTGTGTTCTACACCTTGATTTGAAATCGATATGAATTGTTATCAATTTAAAAAAATAATTTACGAAAGAATTCCCAGTGCTAAAAATTTTACATTTTTGCTAAATATAATTTTTTTACGAGTTAAAGTGACGAGACGAGCAAGTCCTTTGCTCGAAAGAGCATTATGCTAAGCGTTACACCTAACCATAATAACACAGTGCCACACAGAGCATGCTTGGCTCTGTGCTACGCTTGTCATTCAAAGATGATCTATCTCTTTTCCCTATAATTTTACTGGCATCATTGCCCTTCAAACAGGAACACAGTAGTGCTTACACACTGTTTGGCGGCAGAATATCTGGCAATGCAGTGGTGCCGCCCCAGTCAGACTCTGCAAGATTCCTACCACTTAGAAAAAATATCAATACTGAGAAAAAAAATGATATCACATTTGAGAAATATCATATTCGGTACCATTTTCCAATTCGAAAACTTGTTTATGAAAAACGAATTTGACACCAAATCATGATTTTGTTATTACAGCTTCAAAATAAAAATAAATTAAAATATATTACATTGTACTTAAATGACATGGGCCATAATTTTGTCACTAATATGATTTGAAAGTATACGTGTATTTGAAATTTGGGACCATTTATCAAACATGTTTTTTTTATAATAACCTCACAATGTTAAATTCAATAATATTAAATGTAAGTTCGCTAGTTGTGTCCATAAATCAAACTACATATATTAATTAGCGTCACTGTTGCATACTACCCTCTTTTTACTGTTGCACTTTTCCATCATTTAGTGATATGATATAACAAGACGTTGATAAAAGATACTGAAATAAAATACTATTTTATTTGTTTTGACACGGTAGCCTAGTGCTAAATAATAATACACCAATATAACATATAAATAAAACTGGCGGATAATTCATAAAAAATAAATACTATGTATACCTGTATATTATAGAACGTCAAAAAAGTTAAAACTGAGTAATATTCTTATAAAAATATGCTTACCTTGTATTGTGCGAATGATATTTGAATTACGTCGATATTGATTACTACGATTTTCAAAGACTGACTTATTAATTAATGGAGAAGCCTAGTGTATCTATGCACTGCACAGTCATATAAATAGTCAGAATTGCCATATGTGCAAAGTTACTATTGAAATTCTACAATATAATAAAAAAAAAGAATACAGCATCCATAACTTCGATCAAATATATACGATCAAGTTAATATCTGATCGAAGATCAATAACTATTTAATTATTTTATTTTTATTTTCACAACTAAATATACCACAAATAATATTTTAAATTGTAGGCTTTTATCGGTCGCGACATGAAAGTTCTTCTCAAAAAGTTTTCTAGGATCCTATAATCATTTTTTTTGTTTATATTGTGAGTATAAACGAATAAAAGTTTTACCAAGTCGTCTTGCCAAAAAGCAAACGTGTGTCCTACCAACCTATTCATCTTCTGAATGTAAAAGTCCATTTTTTTTTCGATACAGGATAAATTAAGTTTGGTTTCAGATTACAATCACTTTAAATATTTTTTGCATCCAATTATGGTTATTTCATCACTTAAATCATTGAACCAGATAAACGTCAGCTAGGCTAACGGAATAATAAGCCATATACATATATCATGACAATAGGCCTTACTTTTCTGTCACTGACTATATTATAAAGTGGTACATTCGAATGGGTTTCTTCAGAATACCAGCGCTGGCCACTCCTTTGGCGTGATCAGCATTAGGCTGAGCTAACCTAGTCGACTCACGCATTGCAACCCTAACTTATTTTTCTGGTCGATCTTTTGATATTGATTTTCTTATTTTGTAATATTTAATTTTAACGTATGTGTTATTTTTGTTGAGTTGATTATAAAAGGATGTAATAATAACATCTAAGCTTCTCGCTGAAACTAATTTACACTACCTATAGGCGAAACCCCTGGTAACTGATATTCAGGTCAGTAGATGACCACCGTGACCTTACAAAGTGGCTTACAGAGAGAAATAATGTTGATTCATACATATATACTCGAAGATAGGTGTATTCTTCCCATTGTCTTCAAATCCAAATGAACTCGATAAAAGGTTGAAGTTAAGTTTCACAAGGATTTTCCATAAAATTTGGTTCAAAAAAAGTAAATCATGCGGATTAGAAAACCATATAATATGGTCCTATACCACTCCGTTCACTCTCAAAATGAGAAAAATATCTTCTACGTCTGGACCGGTGTGACATCTGTCCGGCATCATTATCGAATCCTCCCGAAAGTTCCTTTCTCCTGCGCAGTGTCATTACTCCTAGTTATATGCCCACCCAGCGCATTGCTGTCATGCTCGCCCTTTATGCGTTAAATGTATTCGCGACCACGCTACCGCTGACTGTACTGTGCAGACAATCCGCGAATTGTAACAAGGTCAACGTGTGTGCGAAGCTCTTAACAATTTTTCAGCTCAACTGAGGTCAAAGACTCTTCTTGCCTCTGAAACCCATCCATACTCCCCTGCGCCGTCCCCACCAGTGTCCATCTCACGGCCAGCATATCTCTGGGTGAAGAGCGCAGCACAGAGCCACGCAAGGCCTGTGTGGTAGTGTTATTATGGGCAGGCGTTTCGCTTACCATCATGCACGATTTGCTCGACTAGTCTCTAACAAACAAAAGACTAACAAATCAATACAAGGGCAAGCATTAGAAGAATGTTCGGATTTTTATTTGAATCACTATCGATATTCTTACTGAGGCAAGGTTTTGATCCTTGAAGTGATTTTATTCGCGAGTCAAGGTGCTCAATATGTCGCTTTTGAAATTGAAATATCTGATATCAACAATCGGGTGGATAACCACATCCGATTGTTAGTTTTGTAATGTTAATTCTACATGCGAATGATTAAGCATATCATCCTATATTGAATTGTAATGGCGGCGACGGTCAAAAACACCTCTTATAGTCAAATTAACTTGTTCTACCTCTTACTGTTTACTACTGATTGTGATCCAAGCCATGGTTCACTTTTCCGCCTGAGGAGCTTTGGATTGTTTTTGTAAAAACATTATTTAGGTTAACATGAGCCACATAGTTGCAAAAATGCCGTAAGGGTTACCACATCGTTGTCCTGCACTAACAACGTACATATGTATGTTGCTCCACACCCGTCGGTCTACCAATGGAATCATTGTTTTTGTCATTTGGACCTTAATATGCTATAAAAATAATTCCTGCTTGTTTTATTTAATTTTAAAGCATAAATTTCGTTTTCTTCTAAAACTTAACAATTTCCTATTTAAAAGTATGAACCTTGTACTGAATATGTTGAACTTTTGTCCATAAACAGCAAAACTTGTATCAAAAAAGTATATAAATTGTTTATTCCATGTCATCGGCATCGATGTATGCTTTCACAATTTCACATTATTTTTGTAATAGTAAAATGGGTTGAATACTACATGAACTATTAGTTGTGCTTGTGAAAACGTTAAGAATTTTAGTACGAATATAAATTAAAATGTGAACATGGCTTTTTCATTAACAGTATTAGTCATAACATTCTGGCTTCGGTGCACAATAGTGTATGGATACGAGTTTATATCACAATATCCTATTCATCACAATGAGACATTTCAGTTTTATCATCTTGTTGTTGATAAAACCAGTGGGCAAGTGTATGCTGGATCAACGAATTGGATACATCAATTAAGTCCAGACCTTAAACCAATACATGTAATACGAACTGGACCTAAACTGGATAATCCTATGTGCCATGCTAGTGGTTGCCCATCACCTGACATACAAACGACGTGGATTGACAATGTGAATAAGATATTAGTAATAGATCAAGAATCAAGAATCGTTATAGTCTGCGGATCAGTCGCGCAAGGATCATGTGTGAAATATAAATTGGGTGATATTTCTGCTGAACCAGAATTCGTTCCTGTGAGCGTAGCTGCAAATGATGCCGAAGCCTCTACGTACGCTTTTATTGGCCCAGAACGATACAATTCGTGGGACCGTTCAAATGTATTGTATGTGGGAACAACTTTCACAAATATTGGAGAATACAGGCATGATGTTCCAGCAATATCTAGTCGGGATCTCATGTCACTTGAGCTGGCGCAATTCACATTTTCTAAACAAAGTTTGATACAGATTGATGTTAAGTACAGAGACAATTTTCTAGTGCAATATGTATATGGTTTTAACGCAAGTGACTATGCTTATTTTTTAATTATACAAAAGCATTCCCATCTTGCTGGTAATGAAGAACTTGGATATGTTTCACGTTTAGCTCGCACATGTGTTAATGATGACAATTACAATAGTTATACTGAAGTTACACTTGAATGTCATATAAAGGAAGAAACTATTAATGGTAAGATTGAAATTGTCAATTATAACTTAGTTCAAGATGCTAAAATAGCTAAAGCTGGTGTAAAGCTAGCAACACAGTTTGGTATTGAGACAGGGGATCCTATTCTTGTTGCATTGTTTAGTCCATCTAAAGGGATCAGTAATGAACCAATTAACAAGTCTGCTATCTGTGTATTTTCCTTACAGGAAATCGAAATTAAGTTTAATGAAAATGTCCACATGTGTTTTAATGGTAGTACTAAAGCACGAAACATGGGATACATATCAGGCATGATATCTGATGGAAAATGCCCTAGTGTTGGTTCTACAGGCAATATACTCAATTTTTGTGAAGTTGGTCTTAAAATAAGTGGCCTGTACCCCATTAAAACTATGGCATTATTCAGTTGGAATGATACACTAATTTCTTCTGTGACTATGTCAGTAACAGGTTTACATACTGTTGCCTTTCTTGGTACTAATGATGGGGTATTAAAAAAAGTGCTTATTGATGCTGAAAAAGCTTTAGAATATTCAAGTGAAGTACTTTTATCTGGTCAAAAAATACTGCCGGATACAACTTTATCACCCTACCAGAAAACTCTATATGTATTATCCAGAAATACCATTGTTCAAATACCAACAGAAAAGTGTGCAGAACATGGCGATTGTTCATCATGCCTTGAATCAAATGATCCACACTGTGGCTGGTGTTCATTGGAAAAAAGATGTACTGTCCAAAGTATGTGTCAAAAAGGCACTCAAAGTGCTCCGCGATGGCTCTCCCAATATACGGGACAACAGTGTATTGATTTTGAGCAAATATTACCAGAAAGAATTTCTATAAATGAAATAACTACTGTACAACTTGTAATAAGAACATTGCCAGAGCTACCTTTTGGGGCCAAGTATAAATGTGTGTTTGGTAACGCTCCTCCCATTGATGCTGCTGTAACATCTAATGGACTGGCATGTCCAACACCAGACATAAAACATAGGCCAAAAATACTACTTGGTCATGATCATGTGTATGTGCCCCTTTCTGTACATTCTTCAGAAACCAATAAGGACTTTGTTTCTCGAAATTTTGCCTTTTATGATTGTGCTAAGCACACTACTTGTCATGCCTGTATTATGAGTGAGTGGGCCTGTAATTGGTGTATTTATGATAATAAATGTACTCATGACACTTCTGTGTGTCAGAGAACTATTATTAGTGGTGAAAATAATCCATCAAAATTGCTTAATCATGGAATTGGTCATTGTCCTCGTATAAGGCAGTATAAAAAGCCGATATTAGTACCTAATAATGTCCCTAAAGAGTTGGAGTTGGAGGTGGAAAACTTGCCACATTTACAACCAGGACATACAGGATTTCAATGTTCAGTAAGCATTGAATTAGCTAATATGATTTTACCAGCTAGAGTGGAGTCTAACCATTTCATTGTTTGTGATAAAACTACTTATTCATATGAAGAAGATGTTGGTGAATATAATGTAAGTGTTAAAGTAGTATGGAACCATAATCATTACATTGATACAATTAACATCACTTTGTATAAATGTGAAATACTTGGATCCCACAGAGATCATGCTGATTGTTCTCTTTGTATAACACGAAATTCAATTTATCAATGTACTTGGTGTGGAAATGCATGTTCTTACAGTGAATCATGTCTTGAAAATCCTGTCACTGAATGCCCTAAACCAAGAATAGATATGATAAAGCCTCTTAGTGGGCCAATAGAAGGTGGAACAATAGTCACCATAGAAGGCAGTAACCTTGGTTTAAGAGTGGAAGAAGTAACAGGAAAGGTAAGAATTGGTGATGTTTTATGTGACATAGTAGACTTTGAAGTGTCAGTGAGTATTACTTGCCGTACAGGTCCTTCAAATGGCTCGATAGTTGCACCAGTAATTGTTGAAAATGATGCTGGTTATACAGAATCAAGTGTATTGTTTAGTTATAAAAATATAAAATTACAAGGCATATATCCTAGTCTTGGCCCAATGTCCGGTGGGACTCAATTAGCCATTGGTGGGCAGCATCTTAATATTGGCTCAGCTGTTTCTGCATATTTAGATGAATTGCCATGTGCTGTTAATAAAACACAAACATCTAACAGCAGACTAATTTGTGTGACACCAAAGGCTAACACCCCTAGAGTAATACATACATTAACAGTTGTCATTGATAATGCTAACAGGTCTTTGTATAGAGATTTATTCAACTTTACAGCAGACCCAACTATTATGGAAATTAAACCCCTCAAAAGTTTTGTATCTGGTGGTAGAATGATAACGGTCCATGGCACAAACTTGCACACCATTCAAAAACCATTAATGAAATTATATTATGCAAATGAATTGAATCCTATTAATTTCACTGCATGTGTAGTTCTTAATTCCAATCAAATGGAATGTCCTAGTCCTGCAATTAACAAAAAATATGATGAGATTTTACAAGCAACAAAATTACAAACAAGTACTCCTCAAATAGCAATGAAAGTTGGATTTGTAATGGACAATGTTGAAACTATGCATGACTTAGAAAAATATTTTAATCCACCTAGAACCTATATGGTGTTTGTTGAAGATCCTCATGTTTATCATTTTCCTAATCGTATTAAATCATATAAAGGTGATCCACTTGTAATAGAAGGTGAAAATTTGATAAGAGCTAGTGATGAATCAGATGTTGTTGTGACTATTGGCACACAACCTTGCAATGTTACAAGTTTAACTATGCAACAATTATTGTGTACCCCTCCTGAACTACAACCTCTTAACACTGATGAGAATGGACTTCAAATAACTGATATTAACTTACCATTGGTTGTTGTAAAGGTTGGGAAAAATTTAAGATTTCCAATTGGTTACCTGCACTATGAATTGCTTCGCAATTATACATTTCCACCAGAAGCAATTGCAGGAATTGCTGCTGGGACGTTTTTTCTTGTGCTTATATTCATGATTGTACTAGTTATGTATCGAAGAAGGAGTACAAAAGCTGAGAGAGAGTATAAAAGGATTCAAATACAAATGGATACTTTAGAAAGCAATGTAAGACTCGAATGTAAGTTGGCTTTTGCGGAATTGCAAACTGATATGTCTGATTTGGCAGCAGATTTAGAACATTCTGGCATTCCTACTCTTGATCACGTAAATTATGTAATGAAAGTATTTTTCCCTGGAGTATCTGACCATCCAATCCTAAATGTTCAAAGACAATTTATAAACACACCTAGAACTAATTACGACGCAGCTATGATTCAATTCGAACAACTTCTGAATAATAAATGTTTCCTTCTGTCATTTATAGACACATTGGAGTCCCAAAAGTCATTTAACATTAGAGACAAAGTAAATGTGGCTTCCCTTTTAATGATAATACTAATGGGCAAAATGGAGTATGCCACGGATATATTGAAATCCCTATTGCTAAGACTTATTGAAAAATCAGTTTGTAACAAACACCCTCAACTTATGTTGCGAAGGACTGAGAGTGTTGTAGAAAAAATGTTAACAAACTGGATGGCTTTATGTATGTATTATTACCTTAAGAATTATGCGGGTTCTTCATTATTTTTACTCTTTAAAGCAATTAAGCACCAGATTGAAAAGGGTGTCGTCGACGCCATAACACATGAGGCACGTTATTCTTTATCTGAAGAAAAACTTTTAAAAGAACAAATTGAATACCAGGTTGTTACATTGCATATAGTGCAAGATGATTTTGATGACAAAGTTCAATGTAAAGTTTTGGACTGCGATAGTATATCGCAAGTGAAATCCAAAATATTAGATGCTTTATTTAAAAATACTCAATTTTCTATGCGTCCCTCCGTCCACGAAGTTGATTTAGAATGGCGTCATGGGAGAGGAGGTCATGTTACTCTTCAAGATGAAGATGTCACAACAAAAACGGTTAATAGTTGGCGAAAACTAAATACCCTCGCTCATTATGGAGTTAAAGAGTCTGCAATCATGTCTCTGATTCCACGACAGAATGATAGTTTTAATACACCTTATAAAATACCCTGTAAAAATTGTACCGGCATATATTGCTCAAATACTCATATTAGAGTCTATAACAGTGATATTGCCGACCAAAATGTCCATTTCTATCATTTAGTAAAGCCAATAGAGTATCAACACATTATCAATAAATCTTCAGAGCATAGTCATAAAGCCATTCCCGAAATATTTCTTACTAGACTTCTTTCAACAAAAGGTACAGTACATAAATTTGTCGATGACTTCTTCAGTACAATACTTACAGTGAATGAAGTATTGCCTCCAGCAGTCAAATGGTTATTTGATTTGTTTGATGATGCTGCCAGAGCACATGGCATAATTAATCCAGAAGTGGTGCATGCTTGGAAATCAAACAGTTTACCTTTGCGATTCTGGGTAAATCTTATTAAAAATCCTGATTTTATTTTCGATATAAACAAAACCGCAACTGTTGATTCCTCTCTTTCTGTGATCGCGCAAACTTTCATGGACGCATGTTCTTTAACAGAGCACCGCCTTTGCAAAGATTCCCCGTCCAATAAATTATTATTCGCAAAAGATCTACCTACATACAGAGAAATGGTTATACAGTTTTATCAAGCAGTGTCACAATTACCTCAAGTAACAGATCAAGAGCTAAGTACATCTATGCAACAACTTTCAGTAGAACAGTTGAATGAGTTCGATACTCTTTCAGCTCTTAAAGAATTATATATCTATGTCAGTAAATATCGAGAACAAATCATGTTAGGGTTAGAAAATAAAATGCAATTAGCTCATAAATTAGATAATAT